>JARHVA010011283.1:62500-67500 GCA_037957365.1 Torreya grandis | reverse complement strand
TAAATATTCATATCGGTGGGAGTAACTAGTATCTATAGAGTTCAAAGTTTATCATTATGTGCATGCATACTGATACACCCCAAAATATATACTCCTTGGTGAGGACATGTTCCCACATATAACTCTTTACTAGTAACTTAATCCTAGTTATATGTCTTTACCAACTGAGAGCATGTTGATTGGAAGCACCCTTGTGTGTAAATGCACTTTGATGTTATCTCAATCTCATTCATTTATGTTTGGGCATGCAATGTAGTGCCCATTTGTACTCTAAAACTAATGATACCTAATGTTTTTTGGGGTTGTTTTATTACTCTCATGAGTGAATTTATTTAACAAAGATAAATTTTGTTTGAATTTGGCTCTCTATTTCCCTCTCTCTGAGATGAACTCAATTTTATTTTACCCTAATTTCCTATAGCTCTAATTCTCTCCAAAACTAACTTACTTATCTCTCCAACTAATTTTGGTAAGTGTTATAAGACAATCATGATTTTTAGCAAGTACATTTCAGCTCACTAAGATTCATGGGAATGTCCTATGAGTACCCTCTGAAGGATTATCAGCCACTCATGATGAGGTATAAATTATGAAATTATTCTTTTGAATCCAAATATCATTTTTAGATCCAATATTTTGTCAGAAAAATGTGTATGTATTGACTCACTCACCCAATCTGAGAACCATATTGGTGGATGAATTTAGATGGGAGTATAAACATATGAATGATATTTTTTCACCCTAATTTGGGACATGGATTTAAAATTTGAAAAAATTTAGATGCATCACTTAAGATATTATTATTTTTAGTAAGGGGAAAAAGGGAATTAATTTTGAACATGCATTGTAGGCAAATCATGAGTGGTAGAGAAAAAACTTCATATCCTTTAGTTGCATGTTAAAGTCTTATGAGTACCCCTTAGAGGATTATATACCACTCACACTAAGAA
The DNA here is from genome assembly GCA_037957365.1 of Torreya grandis. Taxonomy (NCBI): domain Eukaryota; kingdom Viridiplantae; phylum Streptophyta; class Pinopsida; order Cupressales; family Taxaceae; genus Torreya; species Torreya grandis. The sequence continues at coordinate 66,550 of JARHVA010011283.1, read as the reverse complement.
ATAAATGGCATCACATTTTATTTCACATCCTAATTTCACTTTAGGGATAAAATGTTGGCTAGTAGAATGTATATCTTTTGACTCACTTATCGAATTAAAAAAAAGACTTTGCACATGTGATTGTATGGTCATATAAATATTATAATGGACTTTTTATACACTGTGTTGGCTGCTAAATTTAAAATTTAGAGGTGGTTAAATTCACCCCTTAATATAATATTCCTTTTCATAATAGGAAAATGGAACAAACTTTATGAAGGTGTTACAAGAGAATTGTGACTATTATAGATGAAATTTTATATCCTATTTTACACGGGTGAGCCATATGAACACCCAACAAAATATTTTTTACCACTCTATATTAGATAGAAATGGAAACATCCTTTCTTTCCCAACCAAATATTGATTTAGGGATGAAAGGTTTCTTAGTAAAATATACTGTATTGAATCACTTAGCCAATAAAAATAATTTTCTTCATGGATGCATATATATTGGCCTATACAACAAGAATATGATTCATCTACCCTATGTTAGACCTTGAATTTAAAATTTATAAATGTTCATACACATCCTTAATATAATCTCATTTTTCTTAAGGGTAAAAATGAAATTTACACATGCATTCTAGGTGAATCATGAGTGGTATAAATGAATGATTACCTCTTTTAATTTGACCAATGAGTTACATAAACAAACCTTAGAGGATTATATGCCTATCATAATGGGGTATAAATAGAATAACATTATATATTACATCTAAATATCAGTCTAAGGATGAAAATATTTTTAGTGGAACATGTATCTCTTGACTTGCTTTGTTAATCAAAGAACAATCTTTGAGTATGCATTTGAACTAGTGTAGAAACATATAAATGACCTTATTCTACCCTCTATATGGATCAAAACCACAAATATGGATAAATATAGAGGTATACCTTATGATAATATTATTTTTTATTATGAGGAAAATATGAATTAACTTTGTGGATGCATTTTAGGAGAACTATGAGTGGTAGAGATGAACTCTTAAATCCTATAGTTTCATGGACAAGTCTTTTAAGCACCCCATAGAGGATTTGATCTGACTCGATATGAGGGAGAAATTATAAGACTGTTTAATATTACATAAAAATATTAATTTGAGGAGAAACTTTTGTTTAATATAACATGCATGTATTGAATCACTCATCCATTCGACAAACCATCTTCATGGATACATCCAAATGGGTATATAATGGCTAAAATAACCTTTGGCCAATTTTTATCAACTCTAATGTTTGAAATTATCACATTTACAGATACATATTTTAGTATAATATTCTTGTTCTTAAAAAGAAAAAATGGAATGAACTTTATGCATCCATTACAAGTGAACTTGAGGGGTAGAGATGAAACTCCAAATCATACATTAGAACAGGCAAGTCCTCTAACCACCCCTTGAAGGATTATCTCACATCAAAATATCTTGAATTATTAATCCAATAAATTATATGGAATTTTTGAAATATGCTAATGGTTTTATAAACATTTTTAATAACATGAAATTACAAGTGGTTAGATGCATCTTTGTAGATAATATTCTTGTTCCTAAGAGGGGAAATGTCATGAAATTTGTGCAGCTATTACAAGAAAACAATGAGGGGTAGAAATAAATTGTAAGATCCTAATTTTTCACATGATAGTTCTATGAGTACCCATATAAGGATTATATCCAGCTTATTATGAAATATAAATGGTGTCATTTTTCTATCTCTCAACTAAGTCTCTATTTACAGACCAAATTTTGGTCAATCAAACACATATCTCTTGACTTGATATCCCAATCAATGAAACATTTTTATGAATGCATTAAAAAGGGTGTATAAACACATTAATTGACATTTTATGTAATTTTTCACCCCATATAGTAAATATTTTCATGCGATTGTATAAATCTATGCAGAGAATATTTCATGTTCTTAATGGGGAAATGGAACCAACTTTGTATAGATATTGTACGCAAACCATGATCAATAGAGATGAAAAATTAGATCATATAGTTTAATGAGTGAGTTAATTAATAACCTAATAGAGTTTATTTAGTAATTAGGATGAGATATAAATAATTACTTGTTTTCTCCCATAGCCAAAAAACTCTTTAGAAAGAAACAATTGATCAATAGAATATAAATCACATGACCCACTCTCCCATTCAATGAAATGTCTTCATGGAATTATATATATGGGCATAAATATGATGAAATTTAATTTATATTACATCCAAATCCCATATATTATAATCATTAACATGTCTATATTCATCCCTTAATAAAATGTTTTTATTTTGAAGGGCAAAAATTGAAACTAAATTTACAAATGCATTTCAAGAAAACTATGAGAGGTAGATATGAATCGTAAGCTCATAAAAATAAATTATTTACCAATATAAAAAAAATTAATAGGATTATATATCAACCATGTTTTTAATTTATTTCACATTATCACTCATAGCTAGATATCACTTTAAGGATAAAATGTTGGTCATTAGAACATGTATCTCTTAACTGGCTAGCCCAATAGATGAATTATCTTCACATTCATATATATAAGATTTAATACAAATTTTAATAAAATATTTATATGGTATATAAAATAATTTATTAAAAAATAATGCATATGGATGCAACCCAAAAAATAACTTTCACATTCTTAATGGGAAAAGTAGAACAATCTTTGTATGGACACTATAGGTGAACTATCAAAGGTAGATAAGAACTGAAATTTCCTATAGTTTCATGTTTGATTGATATTATAAAATAATATAGGATTATATCCCACCTTTTATTATAGAGAAACATATACACATTTTTCTCATCCAAATTTATCTTTCGAGACTAAACATTGGTCACTAGAACGTGCATAACTTGACTCACTATCCCAATCAATGAACTATCTTTGTGGATGTGTATGAATGGGAATAAAAACTATGGAATTAAATTAATATAACTTTAAAATACTATATATTAAAAACTCTCCTATATTTGTGTGCATCTCTAATGATAATCTTCATATTCCTAAGGAGGAAAATGGAACTAACTTTCTAAATGCATTGCATTATAACTATGAGGGGTATATATGAACCAACAAATTATAATATTATATAGCTAAGTAATATAAATAAATATAAGATGATTATATCCAAACATATAATATGGATAAATATGAACACATCATCTCTCACACAAACATCTATTTAGGGACCAAAAGCTGGTCAATAAAACATCTATTTCTTGACTCTCTAGCATCATAAAAGAATCATCTTATCATATTCATCTAAATTTGAAAATAAAGGATATAATTTAATAAATATTCCTTCTCTCTTCCTTTAGATTGAAAACATTCACATATCCAGATGCATTTCTTAAGAGAATCTCCATGTTCTTAAGGTAGGAAATGAATGAACTTTATACAATCATTATAAGCAAACCGTGAGATGTAGAGATGAATTGTAAAATATTATAGTTTCATAGGTGATTCATATTATTACCTCATATATAATTATATATTAATTAGGATGAGATAAAAATTGAATTATTTTTCTCTATCATCCAAATCTCTCTTTAAAAACTAAAAGTTGTTTAGTAGAACATGTATCTCTTGAATCACTTGCCAAATCAATGAACTGTATTTATGAACATGATATATATATATATATATATATATATATATATATATATATATATGATTTAATAACATTCATATAATCTTATTTGATTATTATATTCAAAATTTTGACTCAGACTAGGACATTATTGAAGAGATCTTTCGGATCTTAAGGGGGAAAATAGAATGAGCTTTATGGAGGCATTATAGGTGAACCATGAGGGGTAAAGATGAACTGTTAACTCTTAAATTTTTATGAGTGAGTCATATATGAATAACTTCGAGTATTATAGTACACTAAATACCATGAATAAATGATGGTATGATTTCTATGCCATCCAAATCTCTCTTTAGGAACAAAAATTTGGTTAGTAGAATGTGCATATTTTGACTCATTATCCCAATTG
>JARHVA010011283.1:0-55000 GCA_037957365.1 Torreya grandis | reverse complement strand
AAATTAAAAAACAATTGTGAGTAAAGGATCAGAAATTCGTGTTCTTATTTATATGGTATTTATTAAAATTTTCCTATTTAAGTTTAGGGTTGTATTTGGTTAACTAAAAAATTAGCCTCGTAACATTGATTTACTTATTATAGATTATTTTATTACTCATCTTTCCACATTACTATATTTTCTAAGTTATATTACCTATTGTATTAAATGCATTACTTATATTATTTAATATTTCAGTAATTCTTCCCTCTTGATAACTTATTCTTAACCATATATTTTTCATAACATGGCATAGTTTTTGAATTTTCATAAATTGAACAAATAATTTACACATTTTTGTATGGATTTTATTCTTAAATGCATAGTCCCATACACATTCAACATGATGTTTAATTATTATTTTTAACATGTTATCTTCCATAAGTTATAATATCTTCTCATCTATTTCAATCTAATACCTTTGTATTCTTCAAATTATACTTGGAAGCCTGGGTGTAAGAGCCACATTATGTATTAAATTTAATGGTGTTATCCATGTGACCATCGAGTAGATACTCAAGTGTAATTTAAAATTATAATATATAGGTTAAGTAAATTCCTCTTCATTAGGAGAGATGAATTTGGGTCTATACGCAATGTTCATTATCATTATGTTCAAAAACATTATTATGTATGGATGTTTCATTATACTATATTTATCCATGTGTTTTATCACTCTATAGAAATTCATTAGTTACATATTATACATATATAATTTCATCATTCAACAAGGATTCATTAACACTTATCTCATCTGAATATGTATATTAATTATGTTATATGGAATTGGGCATGTTATTTTCAATTGGAGTATTAATTTGTGTAGAAGTACCTTCACCTTGTGTAAGAAGATCTTATGGACACTCTCCCACATAATTGTGTTTTTATTTCTTTTTCTCTATTTAATTAAATTTCTTCATTTATTATATCATTAATTGGTATTTTATAGTGAATACATGACACCATGATCTATCTTTATTATTTTAATTTTAATTAGAATAAAATATGAATAGTTTATACTAATTGAGATAAATTAAATAAAAAATTTACATACTTTCAACAATAAAAACCTATTACAAATTTGTAAAAATCCAAATGATAGAGGAAAATTTGTGGATAAATGAATGTGCATTGAATTATTTATAGACTATGAATGGTTTATACTGATTTATAAATAACTTCTACCCATTGCAGAGGTAGTTTTCAATGGCCTTATGTATTAGTGAATACTCTCCTTTGAATAATAGGGAACACACCCTTTATATAATGGTGTATGCCTTTTATAAATGGAATGTGTCATTTTGTAAGGGTGTACATCCTTATATAAAGGGAATACGAGATTTTATAATAACCTAAAATATTATATAAAAGGTCCACTCTAGGGTTGACACCTAATGGAAGACATTTGTTTTGATATTTTTGATTTTCCCTTCAAATTTTGTTTAGTTTTTGTCTTGTAGGGCTTGAACCTACCCTAAAACCTCTAATGGATAAATACACATGAATTTATTAACTTTATATTTTTTCCATCTTAAAAAACACATATGAGTAGGATTTTTTTAATTATAAGGGAATTATATAAGTTTTTAGGTATGAGATCATAATTTTTGAACACACACACACACACACACACACACACACACACACACACACACACACACACACACACACACACACACACACACACACACACACACACACACACACACACACACACACACACACACACACACACACACACACACACATTCACACCCACACACGCACAGCTGTATACACACACCCACACGCAAACCACACCCACACACATGCACCCATGCAAGCACGCACACACACACACGTACACACACGCACGCATGCACGCACGCACGCACGCACGCACGCACGCGCGCGCACACACACACACACACACACACACACACACACACACACACACACACATTACATCAATATTTGTAATTTTTTTTTTACTTTATACTAACATACATTATTAGGGTTCATGCATATATAATTAAAAATAGTTTGATATGTTTTTATCAATTCATAATTTTAATTATAAAGTTTATATCTCAAAAATATACAGAACATTGGGTATGATTTGAATTTATTTATTTATTTATTAAAATTTAAGGTTGAAAAATTGTTTTTGTACAGTAATAATTTTAGAGTTTTAGTTATCTTCACATGTAAAATTATTTAAAACATAGACATACACATACACCTTTAAATATTAAGAAGAAATATTTCCAATAATCTTATACATTTCATCTATCCATATATAAATTTAATATAAAAATTAATTTGTTTATTCAAACAAAATGGGTCTATATAAACGTAGTCTACTTGTTGATTTTTTAAAAAAAATACTATGTAATTTTATAAAGGTATAAAATTTTCATACTTTTCTCTTGGGTTATTGAAAAGAAATTATTTTTTTTAAACTACATTCAAAATTCCATAATTCATATTATTACATTATTATAATTATCCCCAAGTATCTATATAACTATATCCAAGTTCAAATATTTTTAATTTTATAAAAAAAAAGTGGAACTTTAATTCCCCCTTTTTATCCTCCATTGCCTTCCATTTAGCCCTTTATTTTTCCAAAGAAAAACTACCTTCTAGGTTTTGTTATTATATTGTTGTGAGTGTTTATTTTTGGAAAACATGACATAATGATGTGAATAAGATATTTTTTAATAAATATATAGGTTTTTCAATAACCCATTATTTAAAAATATACCCTTCATTATGATTTTGACCATTATAATGAGTATTTAAATTATTTCTTAGTAGCAGTTTTGTGTTAATAAAAACAAGTGTATATCTTTTGTTGGTTTGTCTAGATACTATTAGAAATTACGTTTGTGGTTTTGGGTAAACTGAAATCTCCATCAGATGGTGGACAATATGATAGATCAATGAACAAATTGAACTTGATTTTATTTCTAAATATACAGTGTTTATATCTTGAAAAACCTTGGACTAGGGAATGTAGTTTTTTAATTATAAAAGCATATTTCTATTTATGGTATTATAATCATCTTAAATTTATTACATTTTATAATTTTATATTATTTAGTTTTTTACATGGAAATCATACAACCCTTGTACTAATGGATAGGGTGGTAAGGACCACTAATGGTTTGGATCATCTTACTAATTTTTTTCATGGAGGTTACACGATGTAGTGCTTGAGTTTTATTATTATATTTGAAGGATTATTTCATGAATTAATATAAATTTAGATTGAATTAATATTAATATTATAAATTCAAGGCATCATTATACTATAATTTAGCCTTTGGAAGTAAGTACAAAACAAGTTTATTTATTCTTGGTTTTGTCATGTTTATCTTTTTAGATGTAACTTTATAACTGTGTATATTATGCTATTATCATACCATTGAGTTATTATTGTTTTAAAAAAATATGTTAGTATTTTTATTCACTATTAAATTCCATTATTATATAAAAATTGTGTCCTTATTGAATGAGTTATAATTTTTAATAAAGTGTATGGATTGTTGATGTTAATATTGACCAATTTTGACCTCCATAGTCAAAATGTCAACCACTATAGGTAAAACCTTGATTGTCATGTATTTTATCCATATTAATATATTATCAATGCTGTATGATTTTATAAAATAACTTTTATAAATCCTTAGTAACAAATTTTAAGGTTAATTTTCAAAAGTTAAGGTAATGTTGTGTCTTGGCCTTGTAATGGTCTAGTCATGTCATGGTGTGATGACAGTTGGTAAAATGGTTTGATAGGGTCCTTAGTTGATTATTAAATTAATTTCATAACTTAATCAAACTGTATAAACATTCACATGTATTTGGAAGTTTGAAGGTTCTTTTGTGAAATTAAAGGTAAGTTTTAAGAAGGAAAAAAGTGATTTTAACTATCTCCAATGTATGCCAAATCTAATAAAGGTAATGATAGATACAAATGTATTTTTATAATATTTTTTAAGAGTTTTATAACTACCATGTATGTCTATTTAATCATAATAGGTCAAATACTTCATAAATAACTCTAAACAGGTAATTTTATGCACTTGTACAGGCTTGAGATCTTAACATCATGTGAAAATAATTTAAAAGGTGTAATTTAAGATTATGTAGGTATTATTTATGGTTTATTGAAGGTAAAAGTCTTAGATATGTAAAATGTGCTTCAGAACCTCCATTATTCTCTTCACAATCTCATAGTGGCAAATTTGAAGTAGATATTACAGGTCATACATTTATATCCTAAGATATTGATCATAGATAGGGGTCATAGTGGCCTTAAAATTAATATAATTGGTTTTCATATTAAATCCCACAAATATATGAACAATCACTAAGAGTTTGAGTGGTCAAAAAGTGATTCAAATCCCCACTAGCTCAGTTTTGTCTTCTTAACGACACTTATGAACTTGGTTATAGAATATGAAGCATACATGATGGGTATAAAAGTGATCAAATATATCCATTATGTGTTAATAAATCATCCATATAAATCATATGTATGTATTATAACAAATAAGACTAATTTTCATTATTTGTAAGTGATAGACTTGTTTTAAAAGATTTATGAGTTTTTCTCCATATAAGTAACATGGTAATGAAGTGTAAAGAGTTTTAAAATATATAAATATTGTTTATACATGTTTTTTAAGACAAAATTCATGTTCTTAGAGAGTAAAATACCCAAGTATAGTACAATTGTTTTTGGTTGATTGGTAGCTTTTGAGACCTCCAATGACTGATTGTTTAGTGCAATCAGTAGTCTTAGTGAGGTTAAGACTATATCATGCATTATATAATTAATTAATAAATATAAATAGCTAATTTATCATGGATTATAAATATATAATTTCATAGAATATATCTTCATGCACCCACAGATCATGTGAAGAGCTATATGACTGAGTAAGTAGGGGTGGGTGACAAATGTATTCTTGGATGTCTTAAGAGTGCTCAAAATTTACCTGAATGTCTAAGAATATACATTTGATAATTATATATATAAATCTCATATTTATCTTATATGTTAATTGAGTGCATTAGGGAAATGAAGAGTCTAAACAAACCTATAGGTGGTAGAGAAATAGAAAATGCAGCCCTAAAGAGTCATGCAATCCTATTTGTGAGAATGTATGTAAATTTGTTTATATAAATAAAATTGAGATAAATTCTAACCTATTAATGTTTTATAAATTATAATAAGGATACCATAACAACAATCCATATTTAACTTGCATTTAAAGCATAATCCACTATCACTAAAGTCATACTTTGAGAAGGTATTAGGAACAAGTGTATGCTATGAAAATTTAGGGTTTTGGGAAATTAGAGAAGGTTATAAAATATAAATAATATAATAAATTCATTTATATTTTAAATTAGATGTTATTAAAATCCCAAACTCCAAAGATGCAGTCAAACTGTCAGCCATCACCTACAAGATTGAAATTGTAGTTGGCCCTAAACCTAAAGAGATAATGTAGTCTAGATAGTGGGTTATATATTAGATAGGTAGAAAAACTTTATAGATAACTTTAGGTAATATAACCTAAATATTAATTTCAGATAAAGGTTATTAAATAAGACTGACTAAAATCTTGTATACACAGTCAATGTGCCATCAATAGCACTACATAAAGTGAAAGGTGTATTTTGGTTGTGTGTGTGTGTGTGTGTGTGTGTGTGTGTGTGTGTGTGAGAGAGAGAGAGAGAGAGAGAGAGAGAGAGAGAGAGATGAGAGAGAGAGAGAGAGAGAGAGAGAGAGAGAGAGAGAGAGAGAGAGAGAGAGAGAGAGAGAGAGAGAGAGAGAGAGAGAGAGAGAGAGAGAGAGAGAGAGAGAGAGAGAGAGAGAGAGAGAGAGAGAGAGAGAGAGAGAGAGAGAGAGAGAGAGAGAGAGAATTATGAGATGAATCAAATAATTTGATTTTTTTTTTTAGAGTGGTAGTGAATCTATAATATAATCACATTTAATAAAAAAAAATAATGGCAAGGTTAACCTATTTTTAGTCCTATGTGTATATGTTTGGTGATGGAGGTTGGTTAGTGAGGGTGAATTGAGACATAAATTCACTAAAGAGATGAATAATAATGAAATTAAAATTATATGAGGTATTAAAACCCTATATATTGAGGATTAAATCCCACATAAATAATTAGGATTACTATTATTGAGTAGCTTAAAAACCCTAACAAGAACCAATGAAGGGTACAAATGTCTAAAGAATTGGAGTGGTAGAGAAAAATATATAGACAACCATGAGACTATATATAGGTTTTATTTTTAATAGAGGATATTATACCATTCTCACCACCTATAGGTGGTTTTATGCTTGGAAAATCACTTTAGGCCTATAAGGCCTAAAACCTTGTATAAGGCCTCATACCTCCAACTCCATTCCTGTGATAAGATGAGTTTATCAAACATAAGTGAATCTATAGGATGGTGGATAGTGATATAATAGGACCTAAAAATGTTTCTTAGGCAATGATAAATAATAAAATGATAATTTTGTCTAAAAAACCTTCTTGATCCCTTCTAGTTGTAGAATTTCAACACAAGACAAGGTTTATTTTATTAGTGTGACATGTACTTTTGCATCGGGTATATTATAGTTTAAAGGTATAAAAGAGGTATACATAACATAATAAAATGTTATTGAGTGTTGTTTTAGGTCCTTAAATTCTATAAATAATCATTAGGATCATAGAGTACCCCCAAATTATTTATTTACAACCCAAAAAATATCATTTTATGCTTAGATTGTTTTTTTTAAAATTTGAATGGGACTAATTGGAATTTAAGAATGATGGAGAGGTTCCCCCCACTCCAAAATTTTGGTATTATGAAGGAGAGATAAGATCTATTATCTATGAATAATCCTTAAAATATGAGGACATATAAAACCCTTATTAAACCCTAGTAAGAACATGATGGAGAATAACGTGAGATAAATACATCCAAATTCATTGAAATGGTCTTGGAAAGAATTGAATAACAACCTAAAATTGAGATGGTTTTAATCACTATACTTTTTTGTATGGACACTTATATAGATGTAATAAATACCCTATGTTTTTAGGATTTAAAGGTAAATTCAAGGTGTAAAGGTATATAAATAGATGTAAATAATAATAGAGAGTGATGTGGTATGGGTTATACATTATCAAATAATAAAATACACTAAATTTATCCTAAAATTACTTCTACAAGCCTAAATCACAAAGACAATTTTAGATGTGTTGTGATGAAGCAACAAGGTCACATAAAAAGTTTAAGAATAACATGAGTAGGTCTTTTGGAACTCAAATTCATAACATTAGATATATATCATGTCCTAAAAATGTCTATCATATCTAAAATTACCTCCTATGAGGTCTCATGATCATTCAAGAGAGCTAAAGTCAAGTAACTAGGCCTAGTTGCCTAATAGGCCTATGTCACCAACATAAAGGAGTTTCTATCATGCATGATAAGAATTGTCATTTTTTAAGAAGATAATAAGTTACTATAATAATTTTAGGACCTCAAAAATAAATCATAACTAAACATTTTAAATGTACAAATTGTCATGAGATGTCAAAAGACCTAGAAGTAGTTTCAAGATTTACAAGGGTAGTTTAAAACCTGAATTGATGACTCATGAGGACAAGAAGGAGATCCACACCATTTAAAAGTAGAGGCATCATAAATATAATAAAAATTTAATTCTAAGGCCTTATAAAACTATTATTTAACTCCTCTTTCTTTATTATAACTTACTCCATGAAGAGTGACACTTGTTAGTGGGATCTCATATGCCCCTTCTCTCCTTATCTCTCACTTTGTCTATAAATTGAGACTTTTTTGGATGATATTGTATAATATAAATGGGTATGGTGAAGTATTTCAAATTTTTAATCCTTTTATTAGTGATAAAATTCTATTTTACCTTTTTTTTCATGGGTTTAATGTGTGTTGATGACTAGTTTGATCTTACCAAGTGATTAGCTTTACTTCCTTGGTATGTTGTCCATTTCTTGCATTCATATTTAGTTTAAAATTATTTTTGGAGGTATTTTGAAGTGTCAATGTGAAGTTTAAAATTTTTAATGAGTTTTCTATTCATTAGTGTCACTATATGACCTCTTGACTAGTCATCCTAGCCCAATCATCTTTCATAACCTTCATGTAAAATGTTGATGTAGAGAGGCACATATTAGAAGTAGTGTTTATTATATGTTAGTCTTATGGTTTAAGTGAAAATACATCTATTTGGTAATGTTCAATTATATTTTATGCATCACCTTTATTATATTTGATTTTTCTCTCTTTTCCTAGCAAGTTGGTTGAATAGTTTATGAGCCTAGGTGATTAATCAAGGAGAGTTAGCCCTTTAACCTAGAGATTCAATCCAACATTAGGCCACCCACATCCTAGGATTTCCTCTATGTTATTCCAAATTTTGAAGTCTTTAACTAATTTGAAAGGGTGTATATTTTGTTGTTAACAAGTTTATCACACATGATGGAATTAAGGTTTCAAGTAGTGGATGTATTATTGGTGTTTTTATTCTACCTATCAGCCTTTGGAGGCATTAAAAACATCAATAAAAACTCCATACCCAATCATTTGGTTCTAACATCTAATTCACTTGTTCAAATTAAGTTATATCTTTAATTCATTTTCTTAATGAGTTTTTTATGGGTGATTTTGAATTAGATTTTAGTTTAATTTGAGTTGATAAGGCATATCAAGCCTATGGTATTTCCTATCAACCGTATATAAGCCTTATCAACCTCACTATCATCTATATTAGCCTCATCAGCGTTGTCACGAGTCATATCAGTCCTATGATGAGCCTACACCCCACCCAAATTACTATGATGTAATTTATGATTATATTTACCAACACCATGTTATACCTAAGCCACATAGCTACTTTTAAAACTAGTCCATTTGAAGTTTCAATTCAACTATGTTAGGATTTGAGAGGTATTTGATAGGGATTAAACACAACAGGAATATGGTCAAGGTGTCCATAGTCATCTCATTCATAATGTGAGAGACTCATTATATCTAATGAATTAATAATGGTCACGTATTGAGAGAGAAAATTGGAAAAGCCTCTCAAGTGAAATGATGGATGTAAGTGATATAATTCAAAGGATAAAATAATTAAGGTATGGGTTCATGAAGGATAGTGGGTTTAATGTTATCATCCCCATGTGTCTTAATAAATACCACCTCAAACCTCATATGTGCCACTCATTCTTCCCTAAGAGACCATTTCAAGTGAGTTTTAAAGTGTTCCAAGTCTTTCACATACTCCTCAAACTTTCCATTCTTGGAAATCTATCCAAGAGAGCATTCAAAAGAAGGAGGAGATTGGTGTTGAGTAACTCATTATTGAGAACCAAGATATATCATAATTATAAGGTTTGATTTCAACATGGAGGGAAGATAATGAAACTACCTTGGAAAAATATTATTCTTCTCTTCATCAAGAAAACCCAAAGAAGTCTTTCAAGATTCAAAGTTAGAATCAAGTGGTGAAATCATGTAGTAAGAAAATTGAGACAAGTAGACATTGAGGAGTTGATTTTAAAGAATAATTTAAACCTAGGTAAGTCCCTACCATCCATCCTCTAGAACCATATTTTATCCCATATCATCCTTCCTTTGCTCTTTATCCTCGTGAAATAATTGATCACCTCAAACAAGTGTTATTTCAAAAGAACATAGATAAGAAAATTAAAGAGTTGGAGTTGAAAATGAAGGAACTTGAATTAAGCCAATATTTAGAGATTGAAACCAAGAAAACCCCTATACATATTCAAGCCTCATTTACCCTTTCTCAAGAACCTAAAGTTATTTCATCTTGGATGTATTTTCAAGAAGGAATTCAAGAAAATAAAATGGTCCTAGTTGAAAGGATTGGAAATCAATTTGTAGCTCAGAATGAACATCAAGGAGACTATAAGAATAATTAAATGGTTGTTGGGAAAGATTAGGCACTCATAGCACTACTGAACTTAATCTCTCTTCAAAAATTTATATAATAATATTTCATTCCAAAAATCTCAAGTTTTAAGAATGTTACGTCAATTCCTAAGCCTATTCATGAACAACTTACTATGCCTCATATTCCCTCTCAAAATCATGACTATGTTCATCACCATCCCACCATATCCATTATTAAGGAATAACCTATCCTATGGGAAGAAAATTATGAATATCACGCTGTATTTGTAGCTGATAAAGATACTTCAAGTGAGATTGATGAGGAAATTTTCATTGGTATTCTAGTTGGGGAAGAAAGAAGAAATTTATTTTTCAGAGATGGAGTGAAAGAGGATCTTGAAGTAAAGGACATCCTAGCTGAACAAGGTGAAGCCTTGATTAAATGCAACATGTCTTCAAATGAGCAATAATGTGTGCTTAAAGGGGTTTATTTCCAATCAAATCATGATTTCATATAAATGTTTGGTACTATTTTTGGCCCTATATATCTCGAGGAGAAATATGAAGATGTTATTCTTGTTGGTTTTGTTCATATTGATCAAAGAGAAGTGCTAAAAGATGATTGGAAATAATATATTGAGTCACTTCAAGAGATTGAATGTCCTTTCAAAGTTACTTTTCCCATTGAATATCATCCTCATGAGGAGATTGAACAAGATACATCAATTGAAGACCATGATGTATCTTGGATTGAGTATGTAAAGTTCCTTAAAGAGCTTGATGAACTTGTAGTAGTTGATAAGAATGATGAGGTCACTCAAGATGTCATAAAGGCCAAATGAAAATATCTAGATGGAACATCATTATATGAGGCTGAAAATAACAAGTAATATAGAGTGGATCTTGAAGCACATGATCAGTTTATTACTATAGGAGATTGGTTTGTTGTTTCCACTTCATTTGAGAGCATGCTAAGAAGATTGAAAATCAACATTAGGATGAAGATAAAAAGACCAATGTCTAAAATTTAGATTGCCTTATGTTATTATGCACCTCAAGGAGTAAAATATATCACAAGATTCCCCTTTCATGTAAGTGAAATAATTTTTTTTAGGTCAGTTGTACATATTAGTTTCTTTATTATTTGTTTTGTTCCTTAAGTGATTATGTAGAACATATGTGTATGTGTGTTGTCCTTATTTTACATGGTTTGGAGGTCAAATAAGTTTATTTATATTGGTTAAGGTCTAATTTAAGTCTTATTTTGAGCGTAAGTTAATCCATTTCCATATGGAAGGATAAGGCTATTGATCTAGTTAACATTACATGCATGTTGCCCCCATGAATTGCCAATTTATTAAGCAATTTTTACTCCCAAGGTTAAAATGTCAACACATATAAGTAGAAAATTGATTTTAATTTCATTTTATCCTTTTTGATAGATTTATCATGCCTTATGAGGTCATCAAATAACTTTTCTTAAGCCTTATAAGCAAAGTTTAAGGTTAATTTGTAAAAGTTAAAATAATGTTATATCTTGGTCTTGTTATGGTCGAGTCATGTTATGATGTGATGAGAGTTGGTAAAATCATGCAAGTGGGTCCTTAATATCTTAATTAAATTCCTTTCATGACTTAATCACCTTATACAAACATTTCACATGTATTTCGAAATTTTAAGGCTCTTTTATGTACTTCAAGGTAAGTTATATGAAAGAAAAAGGTGATTTTAACTAGATTCAATGTATTAAAATGATTAAAAAGTAAATTATCCATAAAAATATATTATTATAATTTTTTTTATGAGTCTGGTAACTTCCATGAATGTTATATAAGCCATAACAGGTCATTTACTTCAAAAATCACTCGAAAAGGGTAGTTTTATGCACTTGTATGGACATAGGAGCTCATTATCAAGTGGAAATAGTTTATAAATGTAATTTAAGATTATATAGGTCATATAAATTATTATTTTAGAGGTACAAGTCTCAAATATGTAAAATTTACTTTATAACCTCCATCATTCTCATCACAAGCTCATAGGGGCAAATTTCAAGTAGCTGATACATGTAATATAGGTGGATTTTGATCCCAATATCTTGACAAAAGATATGGGTCCTAGTTGAGTTCAAATTACTTCCATTTTTTTTCATATTTAATCCCCTACATATATGAATAATCACTAAGAGTTTTAGGGATCAAAAGGTGACTTAAATCCCCAATAGCTTAGGTTTTCTTCAGGATTGCACTTGCAAATATGGTGAGAGAAGATGAACCATATAGGAGTGATCTCATCATGATTAGTTAAATCCATGATATGTAAATCCATCATCCATATCAATCATATGCATGTCTTAGCACAAATAAGACATCTTTTCATTGTTTGTATGTGGCAAACTATTTTTGGAAGATTTATGATTTGTTATCCATATAAGTAATGTGTTAATGAACTGAAAACACATTTAAATAGGTTAATATTTTTATCCATATTTTCCAAGAAAAAAATCATGTTATGAGAGTGTAAAATACTTAGGTAGCATAAATAGAATTTGGGTTCATTGCTAGCTCTTGAGAGCTCTGATGACTTATAGTTTAGTGTAATTGGTAGTATTAGTGAGGTTTAGATGTTATCATCCCTTCTAAAACCCATTTAAACTTTCAAGTATATAATTTATCATGTATGATCAAGACAAAATTTTATATAATATATGCTTATGTGCCCATAGATAACATGAAGAGCTATAAGATTGATCGAATAGAGGTGGGTGCTAAATTTATACACAGATGTATTGATGGTGATTCAAATTTATCTAAATGTCTAAGAATGTACATTTAAGAATTATAGAATCTGAATATATTTAAAAATATATCTAAATCTCATATCTCTTTGATATGGTAATCAAGTGCAATGAGGCAGTCAAAAGTCTAAATTAATCTACGGGTGGTAGAAAAAGAGAAAATCCAGGACTAAAGATTCACATGATCAAGTGTGTGAGAATGAAAATAATTTTTTTATGGAAGGAAATGTGAGATTAATTTTACCCTATGAATTTTTGGAAGTATATAAAAAATATACCATAAGGATAATCCATCTTCAACTTGTAGTCGAAGCATAATCCATTCTCATCTACAACTATAGTTTGACAAGGTATAAGGAATAAGTGTACATTATGAAAATGTAGGATAATTGGAAATTTTATAAGGTTATAAACTATAAATACTATAAAAAATTCATTTATATGTTTAAGAATTTTTAATTTAAATCTCAAATTGTAAATATGCAATCAAAATCTTAGCCATCACTTACAGGATTAAAACTACAATTGGCCATAAGCCTTAAGAGAGAACATAGTGAATATAATAGGTGGAAAATAGAATAGGTATTCAAAATATACAATTAATTTTAGGAAATATAACCTAAAAAATAATATTGGATAAAGGTTATTAAATAAGACTCACTAAAACCTTATATACACATAGTCAATGTGCCATCTATAAGACTACATAAAGTGAAATGTGTATTTTGGTTGAGAGAGATAGAAGCAAGAGATGAATAAAATAATTTAAATGTGATTTAATATTTTTAATGACTATATAATATCATCATAGTCAAAAAAAGAAGGAATGAATGGGTTAAGAGACCTATTTAGGCGTTCTGAGCTTAAAGGCATACATACAACCCTATGTGTGTATATTTTGTGATGAAGAATGGTTAGTGAGAGTAAATTTATACCTAAATGAATTAAATATATTATTAATACTATAATTAAAATTATAATAGGTAATAAAACTTTATACGTAGAGGATAAAACCCCACATATTGAACTAAGGTCACTAGTATTGAGTAATTTGAGAAACCTAACATGAACCAATGAAGGGTATAGTAGGTCTAAAGAAGAGGAATGGTAGAGGAAAACATATGTACCAAAATTAGAATATATATAGGGTTTAATTTTAATATATTAGACTATAAAATATCTATGAGACCATCATAACCATCTATAGGTTGCCTTATGCCTTAAAAATTGGTTTAGGCCTATAAGGCCTATAACCTTACATAAGCCCTTAGACATCCAACTCTATTATTGTAACAAGATGAGTTTATATAGAATTTGTGAAGATATATTAGGTTACATAGTGATATCACATGACCTAAAAATGTGTCTTATGAAATGAGAAATAGGAAAATGACAATTTGTCCTAAAATTATTCTCAAACACTTCTAGCTATTAAACTATAACTCAAGACATGTATTCTTGTGTTTAATGTGATAATATCTTTTTTAATGTTGTTAAATGGATTTTATAGGTGTAAAATAGGTTTATATACTACATTATAGTGGAATTTATAGTTGTTTTAGGTCGCTGACCTATATTAGTAATCATTAATATCATAGAGCACTCCTAAACTTCATATTTGCAACCTAAGAGAGACCATTTTATGGTCAAATATTTTTTTTGACAATTTTCATGGTACTAAGTGGTGCTTAGGTATTATAAATGTTTTACCCCACTCCCACCTTGTGGTATTATGAAGGATCAATAAGATTTATTCTCTATTAATAATCCTCAAGAGATGAAGGCACCTAAAAACCTTATTAAACTCTTATAGGAACTTGATGGAGAAGATCTGATATAAATGCATCAAAATGCATTGAAATATTATATTAAAAAACTTAATAACATCCTAAAATCTAATAATTTTATAATCATACAACTATTTTATACATTCAATTTCTCTTGAGATTTCTTCTACCTTCCCAAATCACAAAGACAATTTTAGATGTGTTATGATCAAGCAACAAGGTCACCTAAAAGGTCAAGAAAAACATTATTAGGCCATTTTAGAACTCAAATTAATAGAATAAAATATCTCTCAATTCCTAAACATGTATATCGTATCTACAATTGGCTCTTATGAAGGTCTCATAATCATTTAATGGAGCTAAAGTCAACTAACTAGGCCTAGTTACCTAGTGGGCCTATGTAGCCAACATAGAGGAGTTTATATCATGCATTATAAGTATAGGAAATTGTCAAGAAGACCATAAATTACTATAAATACATGAGTAACTCTTTTATAAGCCATAATTTAACACTCTAAATGTGCAAAGTGTCATGATATATCAAAAGGCCTAGAAGTAGTTTTAAGAAGATAAGGATAATTTAAAATCTCAATTTATGACTCATTAATACAAGGAAATCCATGAAATTTTGAAGGTGAGTAATCATTAAGATAACAAAATTTTTCTCTAGAGTCATTTTGAAACTATTCTCTAACTCTTATTTATTGACTATATCTTACTCCATCAAGACTGACACTTGTCAATGGGATCTCCTATGCCCCTTCTCTCCTTCTCTCTCAATTTTTAAATAAATTGATCTTATTTCGATGATATTTTATCCTACATGTGGATATGGAAAATAAATTCCCATTTTAAATCCTTTTATCAATGAGAAACTTTTATTTTACATCCTCCTTCGACTGGTTTCAATGTGTGGGCATGACTAGTTTGATCTTATCAAGTGATTATTTTTTCTTGATTGGTATTTTATCATTATATAACATTAATATTTAGTTTTAAATAATTTTTTCATGTGATTTTAATTTTAAAAGTTAATTTTTAAAGGTTTATTGAGTTTTTTATTTATTAGTGTCACTGTATGACCTCTTGACTAATCCTTCTAGCCCAAACATTTTTTCTAACCTTCATGTGAAATGATAATGTAGAGATGAAGATTAGGAGTATTGTATTTTTTAGGTTATTCTTATGGTTAAAGTGAAAATTCAGTTTTTTCGTAGCGGTGAACTATATTTTGTTCATCACTTCCATTACAGTAGGTTTCTCTCTCTTTTTCTAGCAAGTCGATATAGCAGTTTACGAGCCTAAGTGATTCATCAAGGGGAGATAGACCTTTAAACTATAGATTCAATCCAAAATTATTCCACCCACATAATATTATTAGCTCCATATTATTCCAAATTTGGAAGGCATCAACTACCTTCCAAGGATGCAAATTTGGTTGATAACAGTCAGTAAGAATAGTAATTTTTATTCAAAAATTATTTTATTAAGTCAATGAGTTATAATATGATCATTAAATCATATGATTAAATTGAATAATTAATAAATAAAAATTTATATCTAATTTGGTTTTTATGGCAAGTATTTAGTTCCTGGTATAGTTTTACATTTTGTTCAGATTTTTATGTAGTAAAAATTTTAATAGTGAGTAATATATCATTAAACAAGATGTGCACTATATCATATTTTTATTTAGTGTAAACTATCTAAAATATATATAACCTTTAATAAATCAAATTATGTACTTTCTATACATATTTTAATAATTAATATTTATGTTGGATGTTCTTCCAACTCCCTAATTTGATTTTTAGCTTGTATGGATTCATCTCAGACTCTAATTATAGTTATTGTGAAGAAATATTGTTTACATTGTTAGGAATCTCTATATCTTAGTAATGCATACACTTCTTAGAAATCAACACATGACTCAAACAATTCTAATTTTTTAGGTTAATATTTTTTGTTTTGTGACATCTCTATCTTCTTGTAAACTAGATATGACATCTCTGGTTATATTTTGACCCTCATCTACCATTAATGAAACTTACTTATAAATACTTTTTTTATTTATTAAAAATAAAATAAAATTGAGGTTGAGGATTTGCAACTAATATCTATTGTCTTTCTGCTTGTAAATGTAAATTTATATGGGTTACAAAATCTAGATAATATATTTCTATCTATTTATTTCTTATTCATAAATTTTAATCCTGGTAAACTTTTTAATGTTTTCATGATTACTATAATATATAGAAAGTACCAAATATGATTCAATCTAAATATATTATTCTACTCAATCAATATCATCATGAGTCATTGGTTCAATTCTGATACTGATTTTA
Source organism: Torreya grandis (assembly GCA_037957365.1). Lineage (NCBI taxonomy): Eukaryota > Viridiplantae > Streptophyta > Pinopsida > Cupressales > Taxaceae > Torreya > Torreya grandis. Next base: position 38,068 of record JARHVA010011283.1, on the reverse strand, counting down.
AATAAAAAAACAACAAATAAGAAGATTTGAAATGCATAAAGGATAGTTAATTTTAACCATTCCCATTAGAGTCACAAGTTTTATTGATGGTTTAAATTTTCATGTCTACTAATCTTATCCTTTCAAAAATGTCAAAGTGGAATCGTACTAGTCTAATCATAGGGACCTATGTCGAAGAAATTAGATATAAAACATAAATTTTTTAATGGTTAAGATAATATATTTTAAGAATATTCATGATTTATCAAATTTTAGGGAACCAAAAATATTTACTTAAAAGTAAAATAAAAACACATAATATCATAATTTACATATACAATCTCAATGTGACATTCAAAATCACAAACAAAATCATTCATATATAATAGTAATAAATATATATCAATTCTCAAATTCAAATCCAATATTATATTTATAATAAAAAATTATTATTAATAGATAGTTTTATTGGTGAAAGTATGTCACAAATAATGTTTTCAATATTTTAAAACTATTCACTATCTCAACAAATACTTCATTCATTTTATTGTAAACATAAGAATTTAGTAAAATGTTAGCATTCATATATTACATAGCATAGAATATGAGAAAGACTAAGTACTGAAGGACCAAACTCTCTAATATTTGTATCAATGTCTTAGGAAATTAATTCTTTCCAAAACCACACAAAATATTAAAAGATGAGAGAATAGAACAATATAAAATAAAGAAATAATTAGAAAAATAGGCCTCTAATTTTAGTAAAACTAGCTAGATAATAACCAAAAAATGAACAATGAACTAATTATAGCCTAGAGAATAGTTAGAAAAATTGAGACAAAATATGAAAAATTACGTCTTAAATTTTTTTATAACAATAGTTGTTTGTGAGAATAAGAAATAATGACAATATAAAAAACCTATGAAAAAGTAAAAGTCTGAAATTAAGTCATATATGAATATAAATATGTTATTGAAAACCCATAGAGTATTTCAATAAAAATAGAAAGGTGTCTAAGAAAAAGATATTTAAATTAATGAAAACTATAAAGTCTGTCATACCATGTATTTATTATTATTTATTTTAAATAAAAGTACATATATTATTTCATGGATACAATGTTATTTTATAAAGTCATCAAAGAATTAAAAATATTGGTGACTTTTGGATAATCAAATTATAAATAAATAATCAACCTAGATGTATCTAACTATACTAAGTGAGACACTTCATCATCATATAATGTGTTATTTGGTCTTCATCCAATTAATATTCGATATTAGAGACTTATTATGGAAGAGAACCATAAATATGAAATTTTAATGAAGTTGATTCTGTACATGTATTAGTTTCGTCTTTGAATGATGTCCTTCATGTATTTCTTAGACCTTCATTTCTTGCTCAATTATACTCTAAAGTGTTAACTTCTATGTAGTTAACTTAAAATAAAGTTAGTTAAAATTTACTAAATATTAATAATATTTATACATTTAGGTATAAATTATTAAACATAAATTGATTCTAAGAAAAAAGGAAATTAATAATTATCTCTAAGACGCATAGGAAATTAATTATTCATGGGTTTGGGTGCATATACTTTAGTAACAACTAAAAATGACCATGCAAGTGAATTATTGTAAATGATTAAAATCTAAAGAATAAATCACTACATCAAAATTATGTTGTCTCAAATTTCATCTATAATGATCAATATTATTAGTTTTTATTTTGGAATAATGATAAAAAAGTAAAATCAAGAGAAGAAAACAAAATTTAAAATAATAAACTATAATAACATATCCTATTGTGATCTTTTGAAAATAATATGATATAATTCCCAAACAATAAGCTACAAATGAAAGCATGCTCTTAGCATAATAAAATTGACAAATTATCAATTATCAACATAATAATGTACTAAATACTAAAGTAAATATCATCAAACTAGCTCAAAATGAAATTCAAATTGTCATTGCCATGTCTACTAGATTTATAGTATCACTATATCAAATAATTTAATAAATTAAAAATTAATTGATCACTAAAACTATAAAATTTATTGTAATAATAAAATCAACTACATCTTGTGAAAACACTACAATTAATAAGATGTCTCAAAAACATGAAAATGTGTAATTGAAAATAGTGAATTATTTGAAACTATCAACAACTAAATCAACAAGAAGTATATCTATTTTAATCATAATAAACTAAATAAATACAAAATAACCTATTTTCTATGTTAAATTTTGTGTACGTGAATGTTTTTATATGAATCCAAATTTTGGATACCCCTCCTGATTCATCTTTCACCTCTAATTTAGTATCTTATAGGACACATGTTACCGCTATTGGTGTAGGCTTTTTCCCACTTTTGGTTTTACTTTCACAATTGTTAGTCAACTGGATTGGGGTTATTAAGGTCATTAGAAAAAAATGCACTTAATACATTTTATAATAGTTAGTTGAGTATTTACATTTTTTTGGACCTAATATCTCACTATATAATGTACCTTGATTTTAATTTTTGGTTAATGGATTATTATGGAAGTCAATTTTCACATTCATTTGGATCTCATTGAATCCTAGGGTTCTATTTATTTGTTGTCAATTCATAGATCTTATATAAATTCTATATGGTATCAGAGCTTATCTAAAGACCAATTTCATATTTCTAAAATTAATGCTGAGATATTTAATTGCATGTATTAATAGTTTGTTTTTCATTCTCAATTGTTTTTTGAGGTTTGGTGAGATTTTCTCAAGATCCATGCAAATATGTAAAAATATGTCTTAGAATTGTTTTTTGGGTTTTCATAAAAATTTCATGTTTTCAAAAGGGTCTTTGTTAGTTTTTTTTAGTCATACTATTTATTTTGTATATTCAGGGTTTTATGTGTAGATTTGAGGTCTTCACATAGTTATTAGTATATTCTAGGAGATTGATAGACATTTCCACCCTCTAAGACAATATATGGATACATAGGAAAATTTGTCTCCTTAGTGGAATTATTGGGGTGGTCAAATATTTTAAGGGGAGTGAACATTTTATCCTATCAAAATAGGTATTGTAACCAAACAAATTCCCTTAAAAGACTTGGGATCTACCCATTCCTCATTCAAACTCATCCTTTGTAAAAATTCTTAGTCCTCTATAGGCTTCCAAGGCTTGGAAGAGATTTACATGTACTCATGCACATTATGGATCGCACCCCTGTCTCTAAAAAGTTATACATTCATTATAGTTTTGAAGGCCTTTATATATTTAGTTGTGTTTTTTCCATACCCTCCTACTTTGATCTACTCCTAAAAATGATTCACTTTCTTATCACTTGGTAAATGTCCATCAAAAATATTCTGACCCATAGACATTTAATTTTTTGCATGCAGGTTAAATAGAACTGACACCTATTTAAAGAGGCTTCAGATTTTGATAATGTGTTAGGCACTCCCTTAGATCAAATAACCACTCCAAAAGCCATTGAAAACCACTACTATTTCATGCACCCTTAGATCCTAGCAATGCTCTACACATGGTTGAAAAATGACACCATTGTGTGCACCCATATTAAAACCCAAGACACTTGCATATACACATAGTAAAATTTGACCTATAAGAAATTTATAGTATCTAACTAGACTCTTTACACACTATGACATCCATAGGGTCATAAAATTAAATCATGTGTATGGTGCCATTATTCATTTCAAATATAGAGACATTATGGGATTGAAACCACTCAGTCACATCACAGTATAAAGTGACATCATCAAAGGGGAAGAGTACTCACAAAAGGTCTTAGCCCTTTTTTCATATGGGAGTTAAGCCCATGGTCATTTCCAACTCAAAAGTTCATAATTTTTTATCCAAAAAGGTTTATTTTTTTTTAGTGAAGTTGATTTAAAATTTTCACCACTATTTTTGCCAGAATGTTCTATGAAAGCAAGACTTTCAAGTACACATATATTTTGATCGGTAACACATATTTGAGTGTCATATTCTTAAAAATTTATTAATTTCTATGATGTACACATTAATGGTCATCTTGGAACCACTATAATTCCATCCAATTGAACTATTTTACTCTCATTTATGTACTATTAGTTGAGCCTAATGTGTCTCTAGTTCCTTGTACCTAAAAAATATTCACTCTTAATACATTCTTGGCTATTATTGACATCTTTACCAATGCACATTATATTTGAAAAATGATGTGGTAGGGGAGCATTGATGATAGTTATTTTGGGGTACTATGTTGTGCTATGTTTTTATTTTTATTTTTCACTCTCATTTTCTACATCATATTGATTCATGCACTTACTACTCATTTGGACACATTCTCAGCTATTCACAATGTCTTCTTCACGAGCATGCATTATTCATGTGACTAGGGGGTAATTTTAGTTTGTATTATGAATTCATGCATGTACTATTTTATATTATATTAATAATTTTGACTTAACTTGAGAGACATCTATAGGGAAAAGTTGATTATACACTAGTGGCTATTCTCTGAAATAACAACTATACTTTTTTGTGTGCTTACATGAAACACTTACAAGAAATAATCATAATGAATTATTATATAAATATATTCCTACTCCAATAATATTATTATTAATAATAGATGGGATAATTCTTTGGAAATGTTTATGGTTTCTTATTTTTCCAAGGTTAATGGGATCCACATCACCATGTGTAACACATAATGTGTTCAAGCATTTTTTGGAACATACTAAAATATCTTATCAGAGATCCTATTGAGATTTATATCACTCCTTAAGATCCAATTCATAATATCTCTTCAGATAGTTTTATACTCCCTCATCTTAATCCTATTTATTATGTTGACAAATCCAAGGTAGATAATTCTTTTCCTTCTATCAAAAAATTAATATAGGATGGGATTCTGCCTAACTTTAGCTATCCCACTGTAGATTCTAATCTCATCCCTATTTAATATGTTAATATTCTATATCCTTCATAGTATTTTAGTTTGGAGGATTCTATTTTATATATTTATAGTACACCCTTTCAAAGATTTGACAACTCATATATTCCTATGGATATTCAGTCTAAGGATTTGATGTCTCATCTATAGTCTCTTCTCCAGTTTCAAGAGTTATTGATATGTGATCCCCACTTCACATGGGCATTAATTTAGTGAATGATCAATGCCCTTATTATCCATTAGACTCACCTCTAATTGATATAATTTCTAATAATGATCACACCTCTAATATTTATGACTCTTCTACTAGTATAGATGACTACCTAGTAATGTGGACACACCTTTGCTATATTTGTATAATATTACTAATATTGAGAATCTAGTTTATGATCTACCTACCTCTAGTCAACTTTAGTCAATATAGGGTGTATTCATACAAATATAGGACTAATATGGAATTAGGAAGTCTAGTATAAAGTTATAGGTAACTTCAAAGTCCTTATTAGCCTCTACTTCTATTGTACCATATTTGTATAGAGTAGTTGTCCCTCTTATTATGCATGAGGAGAGCAGTTATTTGTGTGAGAATCAAATATTGGTTAGAGATACATCAAATCCTTTATGGATATATTCACTGGTCTAGGGTGATCCACTCTTCATTTTACCTACATCTATAAGTTTCATTGTGGAATTGGAATAATTCTAGTTCACCATTCATATTCTTCTTTTATCAAATGGAAATACATTATTCAATTTAGATGTAGCTTATTTAGTATTTATGGAGAGGATCTCTTCAACAACATTCATCATTTTATGAGCTATACCATATCAAAATTCAAAATATTATATGAATATTTATTAGATATTATCTTTATATGCTCTATTTATCTTACCTGTGTATGCATTTTTAGCTATACCTGATGTTCATAGAGAATGCACTATTTCTCACTTTACTCTCTTTTAGGGTAAGAGTTATTTTTCTACATGCTTTCTCATTTTATCTTCTTTATGAAAGTTGAATTATGATTGGGTAAATAATTAGGAATCATTATAATATCCAATTATTCTACCCACCTAATCTACACTTCAAAAGGTTTTTGGTCTATGATTTTTCCAACTTGTAGTTTACGTACTTGGTAGTAAGTCAATTTGCTTAGGGTTGTTAAGGTCATTAAGGAAAAATAAACTTAATGTATTTTATACTATTTATTTGAGTTATTATATTTAATTTGACCTAATATCTCACTATATAATATACCTCCTTTATAAATTTTGGTTAATGAAATAACATGAAACTCACTTTTACTTTGTAGCTAGTGCTAATCTACTCCTAGAATTTTGTCTATTTCTTGGTTGTTCAGAGATATTGAAACAATATAAGAACCACGTATTGTGGATAAATTATAATAACATATTTAAATATATTAGAGGTATTATTATTTTTCATAGTCATAATGTCTTTAAAATTTTGGAGGTGAGTCACTTCAGTATTTTAAGGCATAATGCTAATATTTTCAACAATTTTATTATTGGTAGTGTATATTTTGTGCAAATAAAAATTTAGTGAATTATGACCAACTATATGAGACTTAAAATTTCCTTTTTGGAATCCCCTCCAAGATTTATTACCATGAGAGGTGAACATAGTATGAATAAATGTCTTGAAATCATCGTGAAAAATAGGATCACTATGATCAAAATGTAGAAAGACATGGGTGTTATGATTAAAGTTTTGTGCAAATTTTATAATGGAACTTAGGGACCTATAAGGTCTACATAAATAATTTATATTCCCAAATAATTTATTAGACTATTTCTAATTGTCTCTACCCTAAACATTATTCCTTATAGATTTTAAAGAACCTCTTCTACACCTAGACATATATACTTTAAGTAAACATGAGATGATATGATATTAAGTTTTATGACATAGAAATGAAATGAATTAATTTCATTATGTATTAGACTATAATTAAGCTAAGTATTTTTTTTTTTTCTATTTTGATTTGAATTAATAAAAATAAAACTAAAAATATTTATACTATTGAAATTGTAATACATGAAGATATAGTAGAACATGGTAAAATGTATAGTTTAAAAAATTAGGAATTAGCTAAAAATAGTATATAAGCCTACAAATATGAAAAAATTCCTGAAAAAAATCTTATGTATACTCTTCAATCTTATTATGACTATATAATGATAGAAAATACTTGCAAATTATGTCATGTCTTAAACAAATATTTTAAATAACATTGGGACAAGTCTACATCAGGAATAAAGAGTCAAATTTTAGCCTTATTTTTTTACTAAATCCATATCTTAGTTGACTGTGTAACTATATTTCAATTTGTATGTATGCACTAGTCTCTAAATATTTACTATTTGATTTTTGAAGTTGATTTGATGCATACAGACCTACTAAATATAATTCCCTTGTTTTTTCATCAGAAAAATAATAAATATCAATTATAAAATGGGAGAATAAGGTTAGTGGAAAAAATAGACTAATATCAAATAACCCTACATTATCTTAGTGATACCTATATAGCCCAATTGGTCTTTAGGATGATGTAGTTCTCCCTCGTACTATGATTGTGTGATATATTACTATTTAGATATATGAATGTATCTATAATATTGATTAAAATGATTTAAAATATATGAAATTGATATTAAATTAAATATTTTTAGACTTAACCTATGAATTTTATATTGAATTAAACTTTAAATCAGAATAAATAGTGCTATTTTAATCATTGTGTAGTAATTTGACATCAACATGCTAGGTAATCTCAATTGACTATCTTGATATGCTTTTATAGAAAATATTTGGAGTGTTTTCACTAACCAAACATACAAAATGTTTGGGAATTGTTTTTTTAAATGTATAAATTTAAAATAATCTACTAGTGGATTACATGGGATAAGGCCACACTAGTTGATATTGTTGCAATGTAGCCTTGTTTGACCTAGCATGATCATGTCCCAAAAGGACATAGACTATTTTAAAAGGTCTAATAAGAACCTGTAGGCCAAATAGTGATGAAAAACATTGAATAAGGTTGAAATAAGGAACAAATTATGATATTTTTACTATTTTAAAAGGATTAGAGAATCTAATATTAGATTGCAAGTTAGTGAAATGGTAAATAGACCAATTGAGGTAAGGATGTCAAGATTAAATATTGTCAAGAACTTAATGATCAAATTTATGTGTATATTCCCACCTACTTTATTATATTTATGCAATGAAGTCAAACTAATAGAGTATATTATATTACAAACTATGTTTGGATACACACTTTATATTTTGGTGCAAAACATGATCATGAAGGAATCTTTAATGCAAAATCTACATCAATGACATTAAAATTAGTTATTTTTCATATCTGAAAGTTAAAGACCTTAAACGTGAATTTTGAATTTTTAAAAGAGAGAAAGGAAATTATATGCCTAAGAGATCATTAGATATAATTTACATTTCTATTTAAAATGTGTAAGTTATTTTATCCTTATTGAGGCCATTGGATAAATACTGAACACATGGAGATTTGAGAGTTATCAAGTCTAAAATTCAAAACCATTGAATGATATTGATTTGGAAAAATTGTATGCTCTAACCCTCACTAAAATATGTAGATTAATATATAAAATAATTTAAGGGTTGGAACCATAAATTGTGGCTTACTACGTAGAAAAGGTGAAACCATAGATGTTCAGTTTCAATAGACTCTAATGTTGTCCACTTGAAACATGAAGAGGAATCATAGAATTGCATATAGATATATATTCTATTTAAAAATTTTCAAATTTTAAATTTTAAAAAAAGATAAATTTGAAATTTTAATGTAGTAACATGAACATGAATTAACATCATGCCACCTATATTGTACTATTTTGATATTCAATGTCAGTTTAAAGTTTCATTTATTGAAAACTATAATTGTTTAAAACTTTACCACGTATAACTATATAAATAATTAAACATTGCATATCCCATGACCTTAAATTATTAAAATTATGAATCATACTATAATGTTTCAAATTGTATGGTGCCATAAATGTGAAAACTTACTCCTGAGAACTCAACTTTTCAAGACAAACCCATTGTGATGCTCCACATTTGAGATGAGAGACAAATCCTGCATTTCACTTATGTCAAAGGATAATCTTTAAAATAGACAAAATATATAACAATGCAGTATTGCTTTGAATAATTTAATTGGATTTCATCATAGTATTGAATATAAAATTAATTTATATATGAAACACGTGTAATAGAGATATAATATTGAAGCACAAAATGAACACATGAATGTAACATGGAAAAAAAGTAAGAGTAGATATCAATAATAATGCATGATATGAATTATGGCACCATATTAATAGGAAATGTCATGTAATTTATGTATAATTTTACACATAAGGTCCAAAGACCACATACAAGTGACATGTGAACATTGCATAAAAATGAAAAGATAATGGACACACGTAAATGTCATAATGATTCCATACAAGTAATAATGTGTACATAAAATAATAAAGGACACACATAATAAGCAAGCAATTTGTAACTTCGCTGAAGTCAAGTGAGATAGAAGCATATAGTAGATGAAACTAATCTAGATCAATCATATGTATCAATGTCAGTGTTAGCAATAGCATATTCATGTAACAAAATGTAAATTATGATTTTTTTAATTAAAAAATCCATATGATATGTAGCTCAACATGATACAAGGTTGTGAATAAATACAACCTATTGAATTGTTTGTGGAGAATGAATAAATGCCTCTAATTTATAACGGTTGTTGGATAATAAGGGAAGCTCATCATCAAAACCATGTAAACGTATGTCTTATATCAAATTTAAAAACATCATGAAAATAAATGTTTATTTGATAAAAAAATAAGTACTTAATTTATCTAACATAAAATAAATAACATATTGAAAAATTAATCTAGAAATATCTCTAGGTCGTTATTTAAAATATTTATATATTTTTTGAATATTTTACATATTTAATTTGTTTATAAAAAAATTATATTTAGGTATAATAATGATGAAAATGCATGAAATTCATGGGAGTTTTGACAAATTTGCCTTCAGATATAGCTAAGAGATAATCTGTTGTACCCAACCCATTAGTGATTACGAATGGACCCAACCAATTGGGTTTAAATTTATAGTTATTATCTTTGTTAAGATTGGTATTATTTTTACTTTTATTAGGAAAAATATCACCAATTTGTAATTACTAATATCAAATTTTATTTCCACATTCCTTCTTGATACGTTCTTTATAAACTTTAAATATTTCAAGAGTTGGTATGAATTTGTTTTCAGTTTGAAATGTTATTTATGTCTCATGAGGAATTGTAATTTCCATTCAATAAACAATAAATTAGGGTGTAGTGTTTGTTTTTATGTGTATACTTATGTGATATTCCTAAGGATTGTAAATGATTTGATAACTCCAATATGCAATGTGATTTGTAATAGTCTTTCTTAAGATATTATTGATTATTTAATTATTTGCTTCGACTTAACCTTTTTCTATAGGTATCATGGGTTGGAGACATTTTTTTGGATTTTAAATATAGTAAAAAATATTTTGACTATTTAATTCTTGAAATATGAACCATTATGTATTATAATTGTATAATGTAGGCTAAATCATGTGTTACTAAAAATTTTAAAATATCCTCACCTCTTTTAGATTTTAGGGGTGTTTATTGATCCCATTTTGTAAATTATTATATAGTGATAATAATAAACTTGTTTCTATTTATATATTATGGAGTTATCTTCTATGTTAAGTCAAATTCCCAAATAGAGAAAAGTCATGGAGAGACAATAACTTGTAGCACATACGATGGAGGGTGTTTGAGGTTACTATGCCTTTAACATTGGCAACATAATTTATCAAATTTATTACACTATTATTATATTTTTATCCAATAATATCCTTGTAATAATATCTTATAAGAGATGGTTTTATCAGTAAAATTTCATCTATGGTTCTTATCATCATTTTTGTGTATAGTAGTTTGAGCTTCAACAAGATTTAAACAATCTAACAATTTTCCATCAAAAGGGAATTAAAAAGGATTCAATGGTATGTATATAATGAAATTATTGATGTTATAACCAATGTTTTTCCTATGGAATGAATTTTTTGGAAAACTAAATTTATATCTAGGTAATTATATATATCATTTCACTACTTGCAACTATCTACACTCCATGGGACTAGAAAAAGTTGTAATGTTTTATTAATATTAATATAAAATTAAGAATTGTGTAATTTTTGGATGGTAAGTATATTAAAATCATCATTAATATCAATTAGGATTAAAAATTATGTACCAAATAAGGAATGATTATATCTACTATCTTTTTTATGGATGTTATTAATGGAGTAAGTAATAAAGTTTAGTATCAAACATTGGACAATGTCTTATAGGGGACTATATTATGATATTTATTTTGATAAATATTTATAAAATTATTATGACAAAATGTGAATCATCATATACACATAATGACTTGATGTGAAATGTTTTTACTATTAAAAAGCATATTATTAGAGATTTTTATTCAGCTATGTTATTTGTACAAGAAGAAACATTTCTAAAATCAAAAGGCATGTATTCAACTTATGTATATATATATATATATATATATATATATATATATATATATATATATATATATATATATATATATATATATATATATATATATATATATATAATTCATCAAACTACATGGTCTAATAATCATGATTGATATTATAAGAAGTAAATTCATCTATAAATTAAACAATAATGTATTGCAGATAATGTAATGGGGAAATAACTAATTCATCTACAAAAACTTTCCCTTTAATATTATTTTTATATTAAATTTAAGTAAAAATATATAATAAACATTACCCACATTAATGTACACCATGATAGATGCAGATTTGGCATAATATACTTGAGTGGGTCAATTTTAGTATTTACATGATTTTCATTATCGAGTAAATAGTGTCTATTTTTTTCATTGGAAATAGAAGATCAAATCATATTTTTTATAAAAATATAATGGTTCACATAATCAATAAGTGTGTGAAAAATTATTAATTTTCATGTTTGTGGTGATCATTATATTTTACAATCAAATCACCAAAATCATGATTAGTAGAAAAAGTATACAATAGGAAGGATTGATTGGGAATCAGAGGAATACAAATAGGTGGGTTGAGGAGATATTATTTTAATACATAAAAACATTATTGACAAGATTCATCCCATTAAAATTCATTATTTGTTTTAGTAACCTTGTTAAATATTGTATTTTATATTCTAATTAATCCATGAAATGTTGTAAAACTTAAATGTGACCTTGTAAGTGCGAAAGTTGATTTAAGTTAGTTGGTGGTGGTATACCAAGTATATATATTAATTTATTAGGTTGAATATTAAATCCTATTTGATAAATGATAAAACCTAAAACTTTTCCTAAAGATACTAAAAAAAACATTTCTAATATTTTAACATACATTATATTGTCTCATTCCTTCATATACTTGTCATAAATTGGTAGCATTTTATTTACAATAATTGGTTTTATATAATAAATAACATAATATAAAACTATTTTGTATATGTAATTACGAAAAATATGTGTCAAGTTTTATTGATAAGTTGTTCCTCTATTCTTTAATCTAATTGTATATGTAATTATGAAAAATATGTGTCAAGTCTTGTTGATAAATTCTTCCTTTATTCTTTAATCTAAATCTATGGCTTTATAATAAAATGCCCTCCATGGTGTGATGAATTATGTCTTTTCCTAATCTATAAGATAATATAGATTTGGTTTTATTGAAAAATAACATCCTTGAATGGTAAGTTCTCAATCCTATGGTGGAATAAAAAACCATATCTATGTTTATCAATGGAATATCGTCTTTAGGACTAGATTTATTTAGATCATGATTATCTGTACAAAATTGAATATCTCCATTAGGATTTGTCATTGAAAAAATAGAAACCCATTTTAGATAATTAAAAATGTGAATGAATTTGGAATATAAAATAATTTCAAATTTAATTTTTGATATCAAAGTAACTTAGTGATTCACTTTATTTTTTTCACCAGTTTAATAACTAGATATCATGTGATGGGTAAACTTTGAGAGGCCATAACATTTTACAATACATAACTTGATTAGAGTCCTCATTTTTACTATGTTGTTTTGAACTTATTTTTTTTCTTCTCTATGTCATGTCAGCTTAACATGAGAGACATCTATGGGGGGAAATTTATTGTACACTAGTGGTTCTTCTTGGATAGACTAACTATTGTTCTTGGTGTTCTTACATGGAAGACTTTATCATAATTAAAAATCATATTCAATTATTATATGGATATATTCCTACACCCATAATGTTATTTGGAATAATACATGGGATAATTCTTGTGAGAAGGTTCATGGTCACCTATTGTTTCATATTTAGTGGGATCTACATCACCATGTGAAACACACATTATGTCCCAACACTTTTAGAGCATCATATAATCACTTTTTAAAGATAATATCAAGATTTATATCACTCTTCATCCTAAAATTCTGACTATCTCTTTAAATACTACTACGTTACCTCCTCCTAATACTATTAATTTTTATTACACATCTATGGTGGACAATGTTCTTCCTTCGATCAAGCCACCACTACAAGATGAGGTTCTACCTGATAATATATATCTCATTGTAGATTATAATTTCATCCCTATTCATTATGTTTATATTATTGATACATAACATTATTTTACTTTAGAGGAATATATTATTTCTAGTGAGATCACACCATTTGAGAGATTGAATGACTCATATGTTCTTGTGGATCTTCATGCTTAATCTACAATATTTTCTTTAGTTTTGGGAGTTATTGATTCATGATTTCCACTTCACATGGACATTCCTTTATTAAATTTTCCATGCCATTATTCTTCATGAAACTCACCTGTAATTGATGGCATTTATTATAATGAGCACATATCTAATATGTATGACACTTATACTTGTATAAATGACTATAGTAGCTATGGAAACACACCTCTAACATTCATCATTTTTTAATCTCTACCATATCAAAATTTAACATTTATAATGTATACTTATTATAAATCCTCTCTATGTGCTCTATTTCTCTCAATTTTGGATGCATTTTGGGTTATGCTTGACAACCTTATAGAATTCACTATTTCTCACATTATTCTCTTTTAGGGGATGAGTTGGTTTTCCTATGATTTTTCTCCTTTTCACCACTTTATTAAAGTTAAATTATGCTTTGGTACCTCATGAATCCTCATGTCTAGTATATAATTATTGTATCCACCTAATCATGATTCAATGGGTTTCTGATGTAAGCCTCTTCCCACTTCTAGTTTTACTACATGCTTGTTAGTCAATTTTCTTAAGGTCGATAAGGTCATTAGGTGATAATACACTTAATGTATTTTATAATATTGATTTGAGTTGTTACATTTTTGGTTACATAATATCTCACTATATAATGTACCTCATTTTTAAATTTTAAATAATGAACTAATATGAAACTCACTTTTGTTTTGCATCTGGATCTCATCTACTACTCGGGTTTCATGCATTTATCGTTGTTCAGAGATATTGGAGAAATATAACAACCACATGGGGGATAAGGTCTTCTATCATGTTTACATATAGTGGAGGTAACATTATTTTTAATTATTATAATGTCTTAAAATGTTTGGAGGTAAGGCAATTCAATATTTTGAGGCATAAAGTCAATATTTGCAACAACTTTATTATTGGAAGTTTACATTTTGTGGAAATTTTTTTGGTGAATTATTACCTATTAGATGAGACTTAAAATTTAATCTTTTTAATCCCCTCCAATATTTATTACCATGATAAGAAAACATATAATTAATATGTGTATTCAAATCATCCCATAAAATAAGCTCAATAGGATAAAAATATATAAATATGTGTGTCATGATCGAAGTTTTATGCAAATGTTCTAACAAACCTTAGGTCCATAAAAGGTCCAACTCAATAATTTATTATTAAAAAAAATTATTTATATTTCATCTAATTATCTCTATCCTAAACATTATTCCTTGTAAATCTACAAAACTATCTTCTCCACATAGACATATCTGCTTTAAATAAACCTGAGATAGTGTCATATTAAGTTTTATCAAATAGAAAATGAAATGAATTAATTTTATTATATAATAGACTAGAATGAGATTGAGTATATATTTTTTATATCTTGAATTTAATTAATGAAAATTAATTTATTTATATTATTAAATTATAATACATGGGCATACAATAGAACATAATAAAATGTATAATTTACTAAATTAGGAACTAGTTAAAAATAGTAAATAAACCTAAAGATAGGTAAAATTTCATTAAAAATATATTATGTAAATTATATAGAATTTTTATGACTACATAATTCCTTAAAATAATTGCAAGTTATGCCATGTCTTAACACAATATTTTAAACAACATGCGACAAGGCCACACTAGGAAGAAAAATTTACACTGCAACCTTGTTTTTTTACTACATCCATTCCCTATTTGATCATGAAAATAATTTTATATATAGGTCCATGCACTAATATTTGAATATTTACTATTTTATTGTTGAATATGATTTGGTGTATAAATACCTACTAAATATAAAGCCCAGTTTGTGTGGAACAAACATAATACATATAAACTTACAAATTAATAAATATGGTTGGTGGAATATATAAGGTACTATAAAAATACCTACATTACATTAGTGTTACCTACATATCCCAAATGGGTCTTAATCTA
Source organism: Torreya grandis (assembly GCA_037957365.1). Lineage (NCBI taxonomy): Eukaryota > Viridiplantae > Streptophyta > Pinopsida > Cupressales > Taxaceae > Torreya > Torreya grandis. Next base: position 22,262 of record JARHVA010011283.1, on the reverse strand, counting down.
ATGCATGTCTCCCTCCTTCTGTGATTCCATGATATGTGATTGTTCAAGTATATGAATGCTTCTAGAAGATTGATTAAAATTATTTAAAATGGATGACATTAATATTAAGTAAAATATATTCAAACATGACCTATTAATTTTATAATGTATTAAAATTTAAATTGGATTAAATATTACACTTTTACTCATTTAGTAATTTGAAAATCAACATGTTAGCTATTCTGAAATGAGTGTCTTGATGTGATTATATTTTCACTAACTAAACTAAAAAAAAGCCTATGATATTTATTTTTAAATGTGTAAATTTTAAAATCATTTCCATTGGAGTACAAGGGAAAAGGTCATGCTAGTGGACAATGTCACAGTGTGCCTTGTCTAGCCTAGTGCAGTCCCATATTGAAAGGACATAAATTATTTAAAAATGTCTAATAGGAACTTATAGGATGAATAAGGATGAATAATTAGCATGTTTTTAATAGGGATAAAATTATGATATTTTTAGTGTTTTAAAAACATTGGATACTCTAATTATAGATTATGAATTATTGAAATGGAAAATAAACTAATCAAGGTAAGGATGTCAAGATTAAATATTGTCAAGAACTTTATGATTAAATTTATGTGTGTATGTTTAATCCACTTTATTATAATGATGCAATGAATTAAAATTACTTCAATGAATTATATTTTAATTTATGTTTGGATACACACTTTATATTTTGACACTAAATTTGATCATCAATAAATCCTTAATTCAAAACTTGTAATAATGCCAATGTAATTAGTTATTGTCCATGTTTGAAAATCAATAATCTGAAACTTGAATTTTTAATTTTTAAAAGAGAGAAAGGAAATTATACACGTAAGAGAGTTTGAAATCTAATATCCATTTCAATTTAAAGTGCTTAAGTCATTTCCCCATTATTGGTGCCATTATATAGATGTTAAAAATGTGGTAGATTGAGAGTTATCAAGTCTAAAATTAAAAATATTTGAATTCTATTATTTTGGAAATATTGTATGCTATAATTCTCATTTGACTATTTATATAGCTCTATAAAATAATTGAAGAGGTCAAACCACCAAATGTGACTTTCTACATATAAAAATTGAAACCAAAGATGTTCAGTGTTAATATACTATAACGTGATCCACTTGAAAGATGAAGATGAATTACACAATTGTAGATAGATCTAGATTCTATTTGAAACTTTTCAAATTTGAAATTTTATAACTTGATAAATATGAAATTTAAATTTAGTAATTTGAACATGAATGCATATCACACACCCTTTATTGTACTATCACATGCCCCTAAAATATCAAAATTATGAATCATGTTATAAGGTTTGAAATTTTATGGTGCCATAAATCTAAAAATTTACTCATGAGAACTTGAATCTTCAAGACAAGTCCATTTTAATGCTCCACATTTGAGATGAGATAAATATCCAAAATTTCATGTATATCAAAAGAGAATTTTTAAAATGGATAAAATATATAATTATGAAGTATAAATTTTAAAATTTGAATTGGATCTCATCATATTATTAAATATACAATTGATTTGTATATGAAACACGTGTAAGAGATATATAACATTGAAGCAACTAAGGAACATGTGAATGTACCATGATACAAAAATAAGAGTAGATGGAAATAATAATGCATGATATGAATCATGGAACCATACTAATAGGAAATGCCATATAATGTAATGGAATTTGCATCTAATTTAACTAACACATAAGGTATAAAGACCACATATAAGGGTCATTCAAACATTAAATAAACACGCAAATCCAAAAACCACACATAAATATAATATTAATTCCATAAAAGTAATAATGTGTACATACAAGACCAATATATGTGCACAATGAAAAATAATTTGAAACTTATTATGTAGTAAAATGAGGTAGAAACATATAGTAGATGAAACTAGTCTAGAGGAGTCATATGTACTAATGTAACTGTTAGTAATAGAATATTCATGTAACAAAATGTAAATTATGATTTTTTAGAAAAACATTCATATGATATGTATCTCAACATGGTAGAAGGTTGTGAATAAATATAAACTATTGAATTGTTCATAGAGAATGAAGAGATGCCCATAATTTAGAAAGACTATTACTTAATAAGGGAATCCCATAATTAAAACCATCTAAACGTATGTCATGTATCACACTAATTTAGAAAGATTTTTAGTTACTAAGGGAATGCCATCATTTAAACCATGTAAAAGTATGCCATGTATCACACTAAAATACCTCTTGAAAACCAATGTGTATTGGAAAAAATAAGTATTTCATTTATCTAACAAAGAATAAATAACATATTAAAAAATTAATCTAGCAACAATTAAGAATTATTTTTAGATCCTTTAAATATTTTAAAATATTTTGATTTTTATGAATATTTTCCATATTTTAATTTTTTTATAATTTTTAAAATATTGAAATTAAAGAAATTATATCCAGTTATAATAATGATGCAAGTGCATAAAATTCATTGGATTTTTTTACAGGTTTCCCTTTGAATGCGGATAATAGATAATCTCTTGTACCCAACCGTTTAGTCATTATGAATGGATTCAACCAATTAGTTTTAAATTTAAATTTTTATCTTTGTCAGCATTGGTATTATTTTTATTTCAATAATGAAAAAATCACCAATTTGGGATTCCTAATCTCAAATTATCTTTCCATATTCTTGTTTGATACTTGCTTGATAAATTTTTAAAATTTCAAGAGCTTTTATGCATTTGATTTTAATAATTTTTAAATTGTGTAGGAGTTTTTCATGATATTCACTATCTTCAATAGAGTATTTTAATTATACCCATTAAAAGGTTATTTATATCTCATGAAAAAGTAAAATTTCCATTCAATAAACAAGAAAATAGGGAATAGCCTTTGTTGTTGTGTGTACACATATGTGATATGCCTTTGTTGTTGTGTGTAAACATATGTGATATGCCCATGGATCATAGATTATTCAATAATTTTAACATGTGATGTGATTTTTAATGGTCTTTCTTCATATCTTATTGATTTTTTAATTATTTGTTTGTACTTGACCTTTTTCTATAGGTAGTGTGGGGTGGAGAAATTTTCCTGGATTTTGAATTTAACAAAAAAAAATTTGATTTCTTAATTATTTAATGATGAACCATTATGTGTTAAAATTGTATAAGGTATGATAAATCATGTGATAATATGTATTAGCAAAAACATTACAAATATCCTCACCTATTTAGAATTTTAAGGGTATTTATTCCTCCCATTTTGCAAAGTAGTTAGTATCTATAATAATACACGTATTTCTATCAAGATATTATGGATTTGATTTTTTAAGTCAAATCAAATTCCCAAATAGAGAAAGGTCATGGAGAGACAATAGCTTAGCACATATGATGGAGGGTGATTGAGATTACTATTAATTTACCATTTGGAACATAATTTATCATATTCATGATATTGCTATTCTATTTTATGCCAATAATATCTTGGAAGACATGGTTCTACTACTAACGTTTCTTCTAGGGTCTCAATCATGAAATTTGTGTGTAGTAGTTTGAGATTAAACCATATTTGAAAAATGTAGTGATTTTCCATCAACAGAGGATTAAAAATTCACGAAATTATAAGAGCATAATGCATATATTGATGTTGTAACCTTTTTTTATTTAATTTCATAAGATTTTTTTAGCAAAGAATATATATATATATATATATATATATATATATATATATATATATATATATATATATATATATATATATATATATATATAATTTAGGGTTATCAATAATTCATGTGAATACCAAAACTTTTAATGTGTTGATAATATTAATATAAAATAAAGCATTATGTAATTTTTAGATGGTAAATATCTCGTGATAATCATTAATATCAATTAGGATTAAAAATGAGATGCTAGCTATGGAATGAGTATGCTTGTTAGCTTTGTGATGGATGTTCTCAAGGGATAAAGAAGAGAAGTTTAGTATGAGACATTAGACCATGTATTTATAATGGATTATCTTATCTCATTTAGTTTAATAAACATTAATAAATTTATTATCACAAGTTTTGAATTACCATATGCACATAAAAATTCAATTGGAGACATTTTTAGTATTAATAAGCTTAGTATTAAAGCTTCATATTCCTCTATGCTATTTGTGCATGAAAGAAAAAATATATAATCCTAAGGCATGTGTTAACCTTGTGGAGTAAAAAACATAAATCTATCCCAAACACCCATATAAAAATTACATTTGTTAAATTGCATGGTACAAGAATCATGATTGATATTTTAATAAGTGAATTCATCTATAAAGTAAATAGTAATGTGTTGTGGATCATGTAATGGGAAACAACTAATTAATCTGAAATAAATTTTGATTAAATAAAGTTTTATGATCTAAAATTTAAATTAAAATCTTTAAGAAGCATTTCTCACATTAATTTATAATATGAAAGAAGGGGATTTACCATAATATACTTGAGTGGGTCAGTTTTAGTGAATATAGTATTTCATTATAGAGTAAATAGTGTCAAAAATTTTCATGGAAATTACAAGAGAAAATCATAATTTTTTTTATAAATATAATGGTGTTCATAATTAGAAAGTGTTTCAAAAATAAATTTAAGTGGCACATTTTTGGTGATCTTCATCCTATTATGTAAGTAAAGCACCCAAATCATTACTAGTGGAAAAAATATAGAATATGAGGGATTGATTGGGAATAGAAGGCATAAAAATAGATGGGTTGAGGAGATATTATTTGAATACATAAAACATTTGTTGAAAAAATTCATCCCATTAAAATTCATTAATTATTTTATTAACCTTCTAAAATATTGTATTTTATATTCTAATTGAGCCATGAAATGGTGTATAATTTGAATTTGACCTTGTAATTTCAACGATTATTTAAATTAGTCTTTCGTGGAATACTGAGTATATATTTTAATTTATTAAGGTCAACCTCAAAGCATATTTGATAAATGATAAAACCCAACAATTTTCTTAAAGATATATAAAAGACACTTTTTTTTAGATTTAAACTTACATTATATTTACTCATTATTTCAAATATTTTTTGTAAATAAATGTAATTTTCATTTCAATGATTCGGTTTAGATAATAAATAATCAACATAATTTTCAACTATTTTAGATATGTAATCATGAAAATGGCTTGTTCATAATTTGTTCCTTCATTTTTTTATGCAAAAGGCATGATTGTATGATAAAATGTCCCCCAATAATGTGAAGAATTGTGTATTTTCCTATACTATAAGATAACATTTATTTGGTTTTATACCAAAAAACCATTCATGAATGATAAAATATAGGATCCTATGGTGGAATCAATAACCATATTTATGTTTGGTAATGGAAAATCACCCTTATGAAAAGATTTATTTAAATCATGGTAATTTGTACAAATTTTAATATCTCCATTGGGATTTGTCATTCGTACAATATTAGAAACCCATTCTAGATAATAAGAAATGTGAATGAATTTGGCATATAAAATAATTTCAATTTCACTTTTTACTAACAAATCTACTTTGTGATTCATTTTTATTTTTTTTATTTGACTAGTTTTTCATCTATATATGATGTGGTAACCAAAATTTTAGAGGTGATAACATTTAATGGTCCATAACTCCATTTGAGCTCTTGTTTGCACAAAAATGACTATCTGTTGAGGGATCAATCCAACAATAGATTACAATTGTGACAGCAATAAACGCGGAATTAAACCAGATTGACAAGTAATTAGAATGATAATAGCATGAACAAGAGATACAAGAAAACACCCTAAAAACTTGTATTAACAAACTCTTTACAAAAGGAATACAATTGAAGAAAGCTTCTTTCTTCCACACCTCTCCTAGATGTATAGATCTCTCAATAGATCTCTATTCCTCAAGAGCTCTCTCTCTCAAGAACAATCAACTCCAACAAGCCTGGATTGATTCAATTCTGTACTGTTCTTCTCACACAATGAATTACAATAATTCACCCAACTACAATAATCCACTACGAGACTATTACAAAGCTAAGAAGATCTAATTCTACATATAGAATTAGGAGACTTGAGCATGTACACCCAACAAGCAGTTAAGCCACTTAACAAGGGCTCTACAAATAGTAATGCCAATAATAGAGACGCAAGCTTGAGTCTAAAACTCAAACTTATCATGCAAACACTCGTTTCTCTCCACGGAAATAGCTTTCTGGACATGCAGGTAATCGATGTCGGTTCCTGCTGCTTGTCTGTGACCGCCGTCGGCTGACCCTCTACCGACATCAGCGTCTCTGCAACTGCCTATGACTGATGTCGGTCGCTCCTGACTGACGCTGGTGTCTGTGTAGACCCGAACCTGATAAACTATGCTCCTTGGTGAAGTTTTTAGCTCCACACCCTAACAATCTCCCACTTGGAGATAAACAGCTGCACCAGTACCTGTATAGCAACATCTTCTAGCTCCTCCATCTTCAACTCAATCATGAAGACCAACAAAAGTTGAATGAAGATTCAACTTCTCCTTTGTAACCGGCTTGGTTAACATATCAACAGGATTCCTATCTGTATGGATCTTCTCTAGCTTCAACTCACCATCTTCCAATACCTGTCGTATGAAGTGATACCTTAGCTGTATGTGCTTTGTTCTTGAATGAAAGGCTGAATTCTTAGCCAAATGGATTGTACTCTGACTGTCACTATACAATCTGCAACTCTCATGCTCCCTACCAAGCTCATCCATGAACCGTGTCATCCATATCATCTCTTTGCTAGCTTCTGTGGCTGCAATATACTCTGCTTCTGTAGTTGACAAGGCAACAACCTTTTGCAACTTAGATATCCAGCTAACCGCCGTTCCACCTATAGTGAAAACATAACCTGTAGTGCTCCTCCCGCCATCCAAGTCACCTGCCATATCTGAATCTACATAGCCATGTAGAGAATTATATGAACCTCCATAGCACAAGTGCCTACTGCTGGTTCCTCTCAGATATCTAAGGATCCACTAAATTGCTTTCCAATGTTCCTTACTTGGATTGGCCATATACTTACTTACAACTCCCACTGCTTGGGAAATATCTGGTCTAGTACACACCATTGCATACATCAAACTCCCTACTGTGGAAGAATATGGAACCTTACTCATGTACTCTACCTCTTCATATGAATTAGGACATTGTTCTTTACTCAACTTAAAATGTCCTACCAAAGGTGTGCTTACCAGTTTAGCATCCTGCATATTGAACCGTTTCAACACCTTGTCCACATAATCTTCTTGAGACAATATCAACCTGTGATTTTTCCTGTCTCTCTTAATGCTCATGCCAAGGATTTTCTTGACTGCTCCCAAATCCTTCATAGCAAACGTTTGAGCTAATTTCACCTTAAGCTCTGAGATATCCTACATGTGAGACCCTGCAACCAGCATGTCATCTACATACAACAATAGAATAATATATCTGCCATTATCAAATCTCTTGAAATACACACAATGGTCTGATTGACACCTACTGTAGCCATGCTCAGTCATAAACCTATCAAATTTTAAGTGCCATTACCTAGGAGCTTGCTTGAGGCCATACAAGCTTTTCTTCAACCTGCACAAAAACTTCTCCTTACCCTTGACCTCAAATCCTTCTGGCTGTTCCATATAAATTTCCTCATCCAAGTTTCCATGAAGAAACATTGTCTTAACATCTAGCTGCTCAAGATGCAAATCCTCAAAAGCAACCAAAGACAACACAACCCTTATTCAAGTCATTTTAACAACAGGAGAAAAAATCTCACCAAAGTCACTACCTGGCTTTTGTGCAAATCCTTTTACCACTAATCTGGCCTTGTATCTCATCTGTCCATTCTCGCCTTCCTTCAACCTATAGGTCCATCTATTCTTACGTGTTCTCTTACCAGCTGGCAATTCAACCAAATCCCATGTTTGGTTTTCTCTTAAGGACTCCAACTCCTCAACCATGCCATGCTCCCACTCACTCTTAGATTCCACCTGTATTGCTTCTTCAAAACTCTCTGGTTCTCCACCATCAGTTAGCAATAGATAAAATAAAGAAGGAGAATATCTAATTGGAGGCTTACTCACCCTTTCTGACCTCCTGATGGGTGTCTGAGACTCGTCCACAACACGCTATCCACCCAAATTCTCTGACAGTGACCGACCTCGGTCACCTACAGACCTATTACTGGCCGACGTCAGTTCTTCTTGACCAACCTCGGTACCTGTACGACTGACGTCAGTCTCTGTATGGCCGATGCCAGTTTTTGTCCTGCCGACGCCGGTTCCTAACCTGTCGACGTTAGTCTCTGTGTTTTCTTGTAAGTGATTATTTCTTTTTCTTGTGAGCTCATCTTGGAATTTCACCTCATCCAATTCACCATTGCTCTGCTTAGACTGATTTAACTTCCTTAGCTGATCACAATACATCACTCTTTCATTGAAAACAACATCACGGCTCCTGATTACCTTGTTAGTTTCTAGATTCCACAATCTGTAACCAAAATCATCTGAGCCATAGCCAATAAACATGTATCTCATAGACTTAGCATCAAGCTTCTTTCTATTTTCCTTATCTATATGCACAAAGGCTTCACAACCAAAAACTTTGAGATATGAGAGATCAACCTTTTTACCTGTCCATGCCTCTTCTAGAATACCACCATTCAAAGTTGTAGAGGGTCCTCTATTAATCAGGTACACTGCAGTGTCAACAGCTTGTGCCCAAAACTGTAAGGACAAATCGGCATGCAATCTCATACATCTTGCACGCTCCATTATTGTCCTGTTCATTCTTTCAGCAATTCCATTCTGCTGAGGTGTCCTTGGAACCGTCCTTTGCCTACAGATTCCATGCATGTAACAATAATCTCTGAACTTATGACTGCAGGACTCACCACCATTGTCTGATCTCAGGCACTTTAATCTTTTACCTGTTTCATTCTCAACCATGGCTTTCCAAACCTTAAAAGTATCAAATACATCAGATTTCTTTCTAATACAATAGATGCATACCTTCCTTGTGGCATCATCTATGAAAGATACATAGTAATGTGATCCTCCAATGGAGGCAACCTGAGCCGGTCCCCACATGTCTGTGTGAACAAGCTCCAACTTGTGCCTCTTCTTAGTAGACCCAGTTTTGAGAAAACTAACCCTTTTCTGTTTTCCAAATACACAGTGCTCACAAAACTCTAGATCTATGCCTTTTAAATCTGAAAGCATACCTTTAGACTTAAGAATTGACATCCCCTTCTCACTCATGTGGCCAAGCCTTGAGTGCCACAATTTAGCATCCACATCTGAAGTAGATAATACAGAGGGAGATTTGTTAGTAACACAATTACACAAATAGAGAGTGCCTTCTCTCTTACCTCTGGCCATAACAAGTGCACCCTTGGTCACCTTCCAAGATTCTGCTGTGAGAGTTACTGTACAACCCTCATCCCCTAGCTTTCCTGCGGAAATGAAATTTCTCTTCAAGCTAGGAACATGAATCACATCTCTCAACACCCATGTGTTGCTATTCTGCATCTTCAGCTGCACTTTCCCTTTGCCAATTATTTCACAGGGCTCGTCATCCCCTAGATACACTATTCCAAAATCTCCATGGATACAGTCACTAAAATATTCCCTGTTAGGAGTAGCATGAAAAGATGCACTAAAATTTAATACCCAAGATTCTATATTATTATGTAGAGAGAAAATTAAAGCATCCTATGTAATACCTGCAATCTTGGCTTCTTCCTTTCCTTTGTGCTGATTGTCCTCCTTAGGCTTTGACCAACAATCTCTGCTTATGTGCCCCATCTTTCCACAATTCCAGCATTGTGGCCTTCTTCCATTTTTGGATTTAGATCTGCCTTTCCCCTTTGATTTGGATCTTGATCTGCCTTTCTTGCTCTTCTCTTTCTGCCTTCCCCTGCTCTCAAAACTTAAAGCATTCCCAGATGTCTCTTCTGTGCTTTTCCTACATATTTCCTCATTCAAGATAACACTAACAACATCCTCTACTTTCAACATATTTGATGCAGATGCAGTATTACTTACTGCCATAACTAAGCCATGCTAGCTTTCAGGCAAAGAACATAATATCAAAAGAGCTTTTATCTCATCATCAAACACTATATTTACTGAACTTAATTGATTCACAATACCATTGAAATCATTCAGATGAGTAGAAACAGATCCACCTTCATTCATATGTAAATTAAATAACTGCTTCATAAGATATACCTTATTGGAAGTTGAGGGTTTTTCATACAAATTTGCTAATGTAGTCATCAACTCTACCGTCGACTTTGCTTGTGATAAATTGGATATCACAGTGGATGCTAGACTCAGTCTTATAGACCCCAGAGCCTTTCTGTTAAGAACTTCCCATTCTTCATCCTCCATGTCTTTGGGCTTCTTAGCAATACCTCCTAACGGTAAGTAGAGATCTTTCTGATACAGATAGTCCTCTATCTGCATTCTCCAGTGTTGGTAATTTTTGCCATTGAACTTTTCCATTCTCAATTTACTTTCATCTGCCATTGCTTCTCCCACTCAAATAGAAATCCCTGTAGAAACTCTTGTGAGAACCTGTAATCAATACACACTACACAGATCTGAACCACTTGTTAGTGAACCTAAACTTTGATACCAAATATCAACCTCTGAACCTGTAACCAAGACTCTGATACCACTTGTTGGGGGATCAATCCAACAATAGATTACAATTATGACAGCAATAAACGTGGAATTAAACCAGATTTACAAGTAATTAGAATGATAATAGCAAGAACAAGAGATATAAGAAAACACCCTGAAAACTTGTATTAACAAACTCTTTACAAAAGGAATACAATTGAAGAAAGCTTCTTTCTTCCACACCTCTCCTAGATGTATAGATCTCTCAATAGATCTCTCTCTCAAGAACAATCAACTCCAACAAGCCTGGATTGATTCAATTCTGTACTGTTCTTCTCACACAATGAATTACAATAATTCACCCAACTACAATAATCCACTACGAGACTATAACAAAGCTAAGAAGATCTAATTCTACATATAGAATTAGGAGACTTGAGCATGTACACCCAACAAGCAGTTAAGCCACTTGAACAAGGGCTCTAAAAATAGTAATGCCAATAATAGAGATGCAAGCTTGAGTCTACAACTCAAACTTATCATGCAAACACTCGCTTCTGTCCATGGAAATAGCTTTCTGGACACGCAGGTAACCGACATCGGTTCCTGCTGCTTGTCTGTGACCACCGTCGGCCGACCCTCTGCCAACGTCAGTGTCTCTGCAACTGCCTGTGACTGACATGGGTCGCTCCTGACCGACGCCGGTGTCTGTGTAGACCCGAACCTGATAAACTATGCTCCTTGGTGAAGTGTTTAGCTCCACACCCTAACACTATCAAAAAGTTCCATTTATCCATCACCTAATATATTAGGATAGGGATGTTTATATAACTTTTAATAGTCTATACATGATCATATTATGCTCTAAAAATACAATTTAATATTTTTTTTGAGATTTTTATACATTTATAAATAACATTTTTTTAATAATCAAACATGAACTTGAGTTGAATTCCATCGTTTAGTTGATTTTAGTGTTTATAAGATATGTGGATATTTTAAATCCCTTTCTATTTTATATGTAAAACATTTAAACAATAGCACATAAAAAATTCTAGAATATGAAAATTATTAAAACTTGCATTTTTTGGAAAATTCCATGGGTCAATTAATTTTAGGTGCTTAGGGTAGCTTTTTATTTATTTATATTTTTTAATTGTGCATGTCAACTCCAAATTCAAGTTGATATTTATTTAAATACTCATATGTAAATATTGTATTCATTCAATTAGAATTAGTGGATATGTTTGCTTTCATGCAATTTCTGAGTTTAAGGATATTGATAATTGTTTAACTAGTCTATGTTTTGTTCATATGATAACATATAAGATTTAAACCTTGGACATGTAAAATATGGTGAGGGAATAAGTATGGGGATGAATTATTAGAATAAAATACATATATAAGAGCTACAGAGGTAAGCGAAATAACTAATACCAATTCTCATAAATCAAAGACAAAGGCAAGTGAAAGATGAAGTAGAGGAAGGAAAAAATCATGAAGAATAATTTTTTTAGGAAGAGGAATAGTAGGAATAAACACCATTAATGGAAAAAAAAATGGATCAAGGTTTATAGGAAAGAAATGAAAGAATCAAGGTTGGTATTCCATATCATTAAGGCATTTTAGAAATAGAGGACTTCATAGTTTGGATGAAAAAAATGAATAAGTTTATAGAATGTAAAACTCTAAGAGATGATAAGAAAGTAAATCTTGTATACAAAAAATCTAAGGGTATTTCAATCATTTAGTGGCATCACCTACATAAATAAATTTAGATAAAGGTTAAATAGAATATGAACACATGGAGAAAAGTGGATAATAAGTCAAGGGAGAAATAACTTATTGTGTATTTTGGATAAAACCTAAATATAAAATATTATAGAATTTAAGGAAAAAGTTAAACAATATACATGAGTATATAAAATAGTTTTACAAGCTTTCCATATGAGTGGATCATGAAGAAACAAAAGAAAAAATGGTTGCAAGGTATGCAAATGGTTTGAAATTTTCTACTCAATATGAATCTAGCATGTATAACATGCATTACATGGAGGAGGCTTATCGATTATATTTTGTGGTAGAATAAAATAAAAATATATAGAATTTTATAATATCAATTGGGCCATGGAGAGAACAATCCCATAAAATAAGGGGATGAGGTGGGTTCAATACCAATAGATGTATACTTAATTTCACTAAAGAGGTTTAAAGTGGTGAATAAAATTATTAAGATATTATACAAAGGATTTAATACAAAAAATGGGAAATTGTTTTAGAGAGTACAAGGTTATAGCGGTAATAGAGGGTGGTTTCCAAATCAATGTACGTCTCATGTTTATTAGAGATGTGGAGAAGAATACACTGGAGAATTTGAGTTTTCACAATATCATGAATAATAAATGATGAAATAAGACTACTCAAGAGTGAATTTATTAGAAATTGAAGTAGAAGAAAAAATATAGAAGTTATAGCAATAGATATTGTAGAAATATCAAGTTGAGGAGAAACATAATTTCTCCAAGAAAAGAACAAATGTATATTAAGTAATATGGTGATTTATGGATATAAAAAAATATTTTTCAAATAAGATTTACTTAAATAGGTAATATATCTAAAGTAATTATAGATGGTGGTTTTTGTGAAAATACAATTTCTAAGGAAATGATTGAAAAACTAGGTTTACAATGTGAAAAGCATCATTATCCTTATCAAATGTCGTAAATTAATAAAGGGAATAAAGTTATAGTAGATCAAAGGTGATTAATCAAGTTAAATATTACCTTGATTATTTTTAAGCCCAAAATAAATGTTTTCTAAAGTTGAAAATGATTTATTTTGAGTTTTGACCTGAGTTGAACAACTGTAAACACATTTTAGGGCATTTTTTTATGATTGTACATAGAAACCGACTAAAAAAATGAAAATAAATCTAAACACCTTATCGCATTTATCATTTATATAAATATTAAGTATAATTAATTACTATGTATATTGATTTTCCATTCAGATGTGCTTAATTTAAGAAATATGTCGCACATTCTAAATTGTCAATTCTTTTACATGTTTAAATCACTAAATTAAAAATATGTTTAAAAATATTTGTCATGAATAATTTAACAAAAAATAACTTAATAACTTAATTCATAATTATATATTGAATGTACATGGAATGGCATAAAATGGTGTTTTGAATCTAGTCTTCCTCTCATCCTCTTACTTTATATGATTTGATGATATCCTCTCTTGAATTGAATATTTGTGAAGTATATCTCTCCACTCAATAAATACATTAGATCATCCATGTGTGGAAATAGGAACCCTTACTCTATGGCTATTTTCTTAGTGAATTTAATATTGATGCACATTCTCTATTTTTAATTATGTTTGGGCAGTAACATAGTTCATACTATTTTATCTAAGAAAACCTTTAATCAATATCTCATGTAATTTATACACTACCTCTAAAATCTATGTTCTTTAACCTATATGCTACCTTTTTTGGTAAACTAGATCTTAGAACCAAATCCATGTGATTAGTAATACTCCTCATATGTGGCAACCCATATAATAGATCATTACAAACAATAATTTAAAATTCAAAAATCATATCCTTCACCTCATGCATATGTTTTTACTAATTTTAGTTTTCTATTATCGTAACCTATATGGGCATGTATATTACTTCCAAAAAAGTTTCTTCACATAAAGTTATCCAAATTCAAACCCTAGGAAAAAAAGGACCCTTATCGTAAAAAAACAAAATCTTATGTGATTTAGGAAGTCCTATTTGTGTCCAAAATACATTATTAGTATTTATTAAGGTAAATTCAAAAATATTAAGGTAAGGTCATATTTTAGTCATATAGTTATCTATGGGTGTCATGAGGAAATAAAACATGGTCATATTATGTCATAATTTATTAGTGGTTAATTAATATAATTTTATGTGTTTAACACCTTTTCACAACATTTCATGATGTTTTGAAAGGTTTGAAGACCATTATCTATTATTAAGGTGTTGAAAATGCATATAAATGTGAATTATGGCTAACATTGGTATATGTAAAATTTTCATAAATTAAAATTTAGTACCAAATAGTTTATAAATATATTGGATCAGTTATATAATAGTTACACCTATTAGAGAAATAAAAAAAAATCGATTCTTGATTTTCAACACTTGTTTGAGGAGTTAGAGGGAGTTGTAAAGACACTTGAAGTCACTTGCAAGTCATTTAAAATTTTAAAGGTTATAAAATAGCTTGGGAATAATTTTAAATTAGAAAATATGTGGAAATTTTTATCTCTCTCTCTCATCATCCGATTCACAAGCTAGTGAAGGCCAACTTCAAGTAGATGGTACATGCCATATGGGTAGATTTGGGAGATAATATTTTAGAAAATGTTTATGACCTATATGGTATTATTTTTTTTTTAAATGGTCATTTTATTTATTATATTATCTTTATGAATGATTTCTAATATCCCATACTTCTTTTTTAGAGCTCAAAAACCCCATAGCTTGAGTTTAGAGAAATTCCAGTGCAAGATACTAATTCATGGTTGATTGAAATAAATTGGAGTGTGTTATTATATGTATTTAAATTCCTCACATATCTTAATTTATCATGGTGGCACATTTGGATAGTCTTCTAGCATGAAATGACTCTCTTAAGAGTAGTTTGAAGTGACTAGTGACCTTTTCTATTTTAAGAGTTTTTTAGGTGGTCAAATGCATTTGAGTTAACCTTAATGGTATTTTAATCTCTAAAAAATCCATAAATACATTTATTAATATTAATATATTACTTATATGTCTCAATTTATCACTTCTATCTTTCATTCCTTGAGACTATTTTCTATGTGCTTGCATAAATAGACTATTTTGAGTGTTTAAATATGTTATTGAAAGGAAATTTATATTTTTTTCAGGTAAAATATGTTTATTATTTAGTTAAAATTTTATTTTAGTCATAATACTAATTTTTAAACTTCTCAAGGCTCCAAACATACATAGATTGTAGACCATATTATATAAGAGTTTAGGTCTATCATCCAAGATACATACAAAGTTATCAATACTCAAGTTAAATGTCACAATAATGTGATAATGGTGATGGTAAAAACATAATTCAATAGAATAAATTTATATCCTCAATAATTTTAAAATATTTAAGGATGAGTACTATTATGACAATCTAATAGACAAAAAGATGCATCTTATAGGACCCTATATATATAGAAAGTGGAATACAAAGGTTTGGGATGCCTTGGATAATATATGAAGTTTATAATGTAATAAAAAATAATAAATTATAATTATTCTAAGTATCATGTTGTGTTTTGGAAAGTCCTATTCAAGTCTCATAAAGATGGTCTATTCAAACACTACCTACAGTCAGTTTTAGAAACATTGGCTTTGAGACAATCAAGTTGATGAGAGATCAGAGTTTTAGAATAGTGAAAGAATTTTAAAGGATAATAAACATGGAATAAAGTTATTTTATGTTTTAAGAGTAAAGGTTTAGGTCAATAGAATACATACATAGTCAATTGAAGAAAGACACCTATAGCTAGCCTACTTGATTGTATGTGCTTGGACAATAATGGAAAAGTTTGAACATGATTTGAAGAATCCAAATGAGTTTTAAATAAAAATCAAGAAGTAAATATTGATTAATAATTGGAATTATATTTTCATAATATGGTTTTAAAATATCTCCAAGATCAAAATACAATCAAGATAAAAAAATAACAGTACCTACAGCTAGCCACCTACTGAAGATTTTGTCTTGAGTGGCAATGTTTGTTGGAGTACAAAGTTTTAAGGTTTAAAATAAATTATTTATTTATTAAAAATCATGATTTTTAAAAATATATTTCAGGTTATATATATGGATATAGAAAACCATTCTACATATCTAATTTTATACACAAGACACATGTAGTTTAAAACCTACGGGTCTGCCTAAGGAACTATGGGTCATATTTAAATTTAATATAGTAGTATATGTTGTGTTTAAAGGATATAAATAATATTAATGTCACAATAAAATATTATAAAATAGTTTCAAACAAGTTCTAAGTCATAACTAAATAACATAGGTCTGAAACTCCACACACAATCCAATTCACACTTAAGACTAGAAGGTAACCATCCCTAGGAAGAGATGGTAGTGGGGTCAAGTGGGGTTGAATTAAATTTTTTGGAAATTAAGTAAAATTTAAATTAATTTTAAATTCATTCCATTATGTCCCAAACATTTTACCATGAATGAGAATAGAGAAACATAATCAATTCGGGTATGATTGGCAATTGGTATCAAGAACCCTAGGCCTAGAACATTGAGATGTGGATTGACATAATGAAGATATATATTTTTAAAATAGTTTTATCAGATTACTATAAATTTAATTGACATATTCATATAATTTAATATAAAACAAAACTCATAGAAAGTACCTATAGACCTCAATCCTGCTTAAACCCCTTAGGATGTTTATTTTCAACTTGAGAGGTCAGTTCGTTTTACATGTTATGGATTAGACAAGATGCATGGGAATTTGATATCCTAGGATAATTTTAATACCATAGTTTAGTTTATGTTTTTTAAAATTTTATGAGGTTTCATACCCTGAGCTTAATGAACCATCATTAAGAAGTTGAAGGACTTTCAAGCTGCCTAGAAGGGTTATAATGACCAGTTTGTAAAGATTGACTTTTAAATCACACATAATTCCATATATTTATCCTAAAACATATTTTATATTATTTTATACTCCAATTTTATCATCCATAAGTACTTTAGTTGTATGAACTATTGTATGGAATACCCTAAATCAACTATTTTATGTGTTTTTAGTGTTTTACAAGGATTTTTGAGAGATGCAAATTAAAAAATAATTATAAAAGGTCCCATAAGTATTATTTTATCTTTTAAAATTGAAAAAAATTCTGATGAACTCATGGAAGTGACTAAATAAACTCCATTTTGTAAGGTAGTCCAAACAGGGTTGTGAAGTGCTCTTTTTTTTGCCATTTCATGGCTTGGCTACAAGTGAAATGTTCCAGAAGCTCAAAATTGACATGGAATTTTTTTTTGGAATGGGTAAATTAAATCACACACTCTACATAGGTTTAAATTTTTTATGAGGATTTTAGATCCAAAATTCACTTTTTAGTCCTACAAGCCTAATTAGGCCTAGTTGATAGAAGATAAAGGCAAAAAAATGGGTTTTCACTCAGAGTCTAAATATTAATATTAACATGGATATATAAGGACATAGAGTTTCATATAATATGCCATTATTTTTCCAATTTAATTAATAAAACTCCCACACAAGGAGATATATTGGAAAAAAGGCTACAAGGAGTTTGACCTAGTTTAGGCTTTTGTTAAAGAATGACTTGTTGGGGCTAGTTTGAGACCCCAAAATATATTGTTGTAGATAGAATAGAATTTAAATAGGCCATCCATTAATTTTGTATGATATGATGTAATTTAAACCTAGTTTAGACACTTGTGTGTAAAGTATGCTTAAGGAGATGAAGAGTCCTCTAGATACTTTGTAAGAAAAAGAGGTGATATGTCAAAAAGAACCTATTGGGGTGAGTTGAGAGGTGTCAAGAGTAGATAAAAGAAGTAAAAAAATTTCTTACAACCAAGAATGCTAACTATTAATCAACATGTTAATAAGAAGAAGAGCTTCAAGAATCTAGTCAAGGTGTCAAACAACCATTTCAACTACCACACTACTTGGAGAAACAAATATCATATATGAAATTTTGAGGTGATTCATTAAATCCTCTCTTATTTTGAAATCACATGAGACTTGTCTACACTAGTTCTCTCTCCTACACACTTTTCTTCTCTTTCACTTTCTCTATATATTCATCCACTTTTGGCCAAAAATATATCCTTCCCCTAGGTATGTCAAAGACCTACCCAATTATTCTATCTTTGATCAATAAAATAGTGTATGTTTTACCTCATTCTATGACTACATGTAGTGATATATATATATATATATATATATATATATATATATATATATATATATATATATATATATATATATGTATATAATATATGTATATATATATATATATATATGTATATATATATATGTATATATATATATATATATGTATATATATATATGTATATATATATATATGTATATATATATATGTATATATATATATATGTATATATATATATATATATATATATATATATGTATACATATATATATATACATATATATATATATATATATATATATATATATATATATATATATATGTATATATATATATATGGTTGATCATATCACATGTAGATTTATGTCACCTTATTTATATCCCATTTATCTTACGTCATGTATTTTTATATCTATTATAAGTTGTACTTGGTGTCATCGGGGGTCTCTTATGGTTTTTTAAGTGGAATTATTCTACCCTCCCATTTTTAAAATTCCTTACCATTATACAAAACATTGATATAATAGGTTCATTATAGGATGTGTGTGTGTGTTTAAGTTGTCTTGTAAGTATTAGTGTATTGTGGGTATTAGCCAATAGTGTTTGGTGCATCACCATTATAGTTAGGTTTATTTCAATTCTTTCTCCCCCTTCTCAAAACAAGAAAGTGATAGAGTAGTGAATGTGAGTATAAGTGATTTCTCAAGGGGAGTTAGCCCTTGAATCTATAGGTTTAACCCTTTTATAAGCAACTAATAAGTCTAGGGTATTCTATGTTTAACCAAATTTGGATATGTATGAACAACCTTCTCCTAGTGTGCAAAATTTGGTTATAATAATTCTGGCATGCTTAGTGGGATTAAGGTCCAAAAAAGGGGAAGAATTTTGGTGCATTATTTTACCTATCATATTTGGGAAGCATTCAACAAACACCAATGGAAATTTTGAATGCAATCAGCTCGTTATAAGTAGCCCAAGTACTTATTTTGAAAATATTCTGATTATATCTTATGTTTCATTTGAATAATGAAGTTTGTATGGATAGGTATGATTAGAGTTACTACTATACAACTTCATGCAAACCTATCATGACCCATACTATGTTTCTCAGTAGCCCTATCAAATTTTTCATCAATCTAATGAGCCATGACAACCCTATGGTCAACCTATTTTTCCTCCATATGATCATGATGTTGTTGAACATCCTTATGAAGTAACCTATGAATAAGGCTATAACAAAGTAGAAGATGTGATTAATACTATTATATAAGAAGTCTAAGATATTAAGAGGTAGTAAAAACAATAGTAAGGAGGTCTTATCAAGGTCCTTTCCCATCTCATACCATATCTTTGTTGGCACTTAATCTAAATCTAGTAAAATCAAAAGAGGTTATGAGAAAATTAGATAGAGAGCTTGATGTGATCTCTTTTCATCTCATAGAGAAGATGATAAAGTTAGTTAAAATATTGATGGATAAGTAGATGTCAGTTATAAAAAAATTACAATATGTTATGAGTGATGAGTTGAGTGAAATGAGAACCTTTATCTAATGGTGGATGGATATATTAGAGAGGTGGGAGAATCAAGAGACACATTCTAAGAAACCCCAATCATCATTTCCTATCCTTAGTCTAACTCCTTTGACTCCAAGTCATCCTCAAGATACACCTATTATCCCTCAATAAAATATGATATCTTCATCTTGGAGGCCTTCTTAGACTAGGATTCTTGAATATACCATGCCAACTCTTATGGAAAAATATAACTTATGCAAGTACCTACATCCCCCTCTTCAACAACCCTCTTGTATTCCATTTCAGTGTTCTTCTGCACCTTATTCTCATGAAACCATTCACTATCCTAAAGAGGATCCTCCAAGAGATATAATTCAATCCTCAAAATATCCTAATATATTTAAAGTTTGAACTTGGAACCAAGTAGTGATGTCTTGGGGAAAGAAAAATGAAGAGAGTGAGGACCAAGAAGTTAATGCCAAGAAAGAATCCCTTATGTTTCTTCACTCCATATTTAACTCTCCCTAAGAACCTTTAGATGTTTCCTCATGGAATTTGATTCAAGAATATTTTCAATATAAGAAAGAGGCCTTAGTTGAGAATCTAGAAGATAAAGTTACAGGTAATAAATATACTTAATAAGGATTTGAGAAAGTTGAGTTGCTTGTTGCATAAAATGAAATATTTATAGTCCAATTGAACATCATTTCTCTTCAAAAATTCCTTCAAGAATATCCCATTTATAAATCCACAAATTTTAAGAGTATTCTCTCCATTCCCAATCCAATTCATGAGACCTATATCACACCTCATACTCCCTCTCTAACCTTTGAATAAATTCATCACCCTTCAAACACATGCCTTCATGAAGGAGAACCCATCATATGGGAGAGAGAAAAGCATATCAAGATTAATTTACAAATAAACAAGAAGATGAATCAAGTCTCTCTAATGAAGAGTTAACTATAGGGACTCCCCTTGCTGAAGGCAAGTATGAGTCAACCTTATTAAGTAAATAAAGAGAAGATCTATATCATGTTATAATTTTTTACAAATATCTTGGTTAAGGTATGAGAGAAGAGGTGCTTGAGAAGGACATTACATTAGCTGAGTTGGTTGATATTCTTGAGAATGATCAAGAGGTTGAATATAAAAATAATCTAAGATGAAGTTACTGCTACTTCCATAGAACAAGATGACTTAAGGAAAAAGTTCAATGAGATATGTAAAGAATTTGAAGGCCTTCAAAATCCTACATTCCCTTTTCTTCAGGTTGAGTAAAAAATTGAAGATGAATTTCCTCTTGAAGGATAAACATGATATCTTCCAAAGTACCAATCTTGTTGAAGTGACATCAAACCTTGCGTTTGAAAAGTCTTCAAGTGAACAATTTGAAGTAAATCAAGTACATAATCAACAAGAAGATGAATTTGAGGAAGTTATAATTCTTCAAAATAATGATGACAAAGGTGATTGGTAAAAAAATGTTGATATTATTAAATAGGTTTAAGGCCTTTGTAAGGTTGAAAGTCATGTGCATAAGAAGATCAAACAAGATGTATTAATTGAAGACAATGATGAAGATGGGGTTGATTATGCAAGGATATTTGAAGAGCTTGATGAGATTGCAGTTGGTGAAAAAAATAATCCCATTCAAAATAAAATGGAGGTAAAATAAACATACTATTATAAAGAATAATTGAGCCAAGTTGTAGCTAAAGAATACCTTGATCAGGTTTTTGATATCAAGAAGAGTTCACCTTCATAGGTGACATGTTTGCAGCTATCATATTTTCATTTAAAGACATGCAAAAGAGAGTGTAAATAATGAAGGATTTGAAGACAGCAATGATAAAGTTAAAAATAACAATTAATTCATGTCCTCAATCATCCTATGGATCAATATATTTCATAAGCTTTCCCTTTGATCTAGGAGGAATAATTTTATTCAAGTTAGTTTGTATATAGTCTAGTTTCTTTAAGTTTTAAATATGTTCTCTTAGTGCTTAGAAAAACTATGTGTGTGTCTTCCTTTCTTGGATTTTTTTTCCTTCATTTTTTGTGTTGTTTAT
>JARHVA010011282.1:0-73529 GCA_037957365.1 Torreya grandis | reverse complement strand
ATCTTGGACTATCACACACCTGAATGTAACATCCTCTAACCTCTCCCATGTTAACCACAACTTGGTGAAAAGTTGATCACTTTAGCTATCTGTATAAGTCCTCTTTCTTAGCTCAAAAGTGGGCCTATAAGGCATATTTTACATTTTAAATATGGTAAATACAATTAGATGACTTAGAAAGATCCTAAATCACATTAAAAACCATATTAGGACTATAAAAACATATTTTATGGATTTATCTATGTTTGACCCTATTTGACTAAGGTTGACTTTCATTGACTTGACTAGTACAAAAGGCTAGACTTTTGACAAAGGCTAGGCTAGGGATAAGTGAACATCTAGATTGAAATGAAACCCATATAGGACATGGATAAACTTATACAAAGTTTTAAAAATTTAGGTGTTCATTCAAATTTGACCAAAGGTCAAATTTGGTCAACATGAACCACTACCATGAATCTTTAATCTCTTCACTGGTACATTTTTCAAACTATATCACTTGAACTCTTGAGATGTCTCCTTCATCAACCTCACTCAGTATTTCATCTTGTTTTTCAACTATAAATGAGGGTTAATTTGACCAACCAAGGCCTAAAACATTACACTTATCTTCTTATAGTTCCAACATATTAGGGCTATCTTCAATTGACACCTCTTTTTGAAGTGGACTAACCTATGGTACTTAGTTTTGATATTATTTTTCATATATGTAGAATAGACATTCGATAATCCATTCAAGGTATCCCTCATGTTCAACTTGAGTATTTTCCTCTTTAGGATCTAATTCATTAGTGTCAAAGTCATGCCAAGAAGGCTGGTCCAAATCTGATTTTTCCTCCTCTGAATAAAGTGGGCTACTTATCAAGATTTATTACTCATACACACCTCATTTTCTCAAGACTCATTCAAGACTACAAGATCTTCATCTATCCTTTATAAAATAGGTTCTTTCTCCAAGAGGGAGATGGTAAGAGGGTCAATAAGTTCACCTTGCTTTCAATTAAGAGAGTTTCCTTCTAACCAGGTACCTTGAGTGGTCTCTTTGGTGTCTCTTGAGGAAAGGAGAGAGAGTCTTGAAAATATTATAGAGGAAGCTCATTGAAATGAGTTATGGTTTCTTGATTCACCTTTTGAAAAACTAACTCCCCCTCCTCCAATATTACTTCTTGGACTACCTCAACTAGCACCTTCTCTTTCTTCTTAATGCTTTCCTTGACTGATTTCCATAAGGGAAATGTATAGGGTTCAACCACTTTCTCTTATTATTGAATGGGTGTAGGACAGGGTGACTTCACAAGAGATGGCATGACATAGTCAGGGTCAAAGGTGTAGGAGGAGATCCATTGTGGGATGCTTGTGTCTTATTTATTGAATTATATTTGATTTCCTTTTCTCTCTCTCTTCCCCTTTTATACCACATTTTTTGTAAGATATTCTCATTTGACAAGGAGAAACTTTATCAATTTTTCTAATAAAGACCTTTTGAAGTAATAAATATCATTTTTTACCTATCTCTTGCCTCTAAATTACGTTTAACAAGCTTGTGCAAGATGGCCTTGTGAAGAAGTGTTCTTTTATGTCCATTGTCCTTATTTTTGCCTATTTTTAGTAGTTTTCAAGCTATTTTCAGGTCTAAACTTGAGATATTTCCACCATTAATGGATGATTGGTGTGAATTTTAGAATTCCTCTTTGGCTCATGTATTTTTTGGTGAGACTAGTTTATGAAATACTTATGCAAATTGGCTAGATTGTGAGGTTGTGTGAACAAAAATTATCTTATGCTGAGTTAGTGTTTATTTCAAGCTTACAAGAGTATCAATAAATTTGGCATATCACCCTTTTAGTTTTTTTATTCATATTATACCCACTCTCTATCCCTTTTCTAGGCATAAGTATTAATTTAAGTGATCTACCAAGAGAAAGCCAACCTTCTCCAGAGGTTCAACCTCACTACAAGATACCCATAGCCTAAGGTTTATATAATATTGTATATGGGAGTGAGATAGATTTAATAACTCTCCCATAAGGTTTAAATTATAAATTACAACATCCCTATTCGTGTTCTATAAGAGGTAAGGAGTTCTCTTCAACTGGTGAAGAACATGTGGTCAATTTATGATGATGAACAATGGTAGTTTGTGAGAGGGAGAATAAGGTGTGTTTTAGATGCATGGTCCAAATATTTGAGAATGTGTTGATATATTATGAGGATCAGTAGGTTTAGTATAATCAGTCCTACATGTCCTCTCCTCTGCAAGAACCTCAAGCTCAGCCTCTAAGAGTTTCAAATCAACCCCCTAATCAACCTTGTCAAGGTCCATCCTTTTCAATAATTAGAGAAGAAATATTGGAACAAGGGATAACTATCATGAAAATAAAAAATGAGGTTGGACTTGAATAATAATTACCCATGCATTCCATAGAGGGGATAAGGATCTTCTTGCATAAGTTTTGGATTGTGTGGGTAACCATTGAAGAAGGTGACTATCGACATGTTGAGAAGAAAGAGATGGAGTGGGTAAAATACATTGAAGAGGTGTTAGATATTTGGGAAGGAGAACATATCAAATAAAAAAAATTATTTTACCCATTCCTTATGTTCCTACTCCACTAGGTGACCTTCTTGTCCTCCCACCATTTCCATTTACAAAGGAGGACCTATTGTATGGAGAGAAAATGAAGACCATTCAACTAGAGAACCTAAAAAACTCTCCCACAAGGGTGAAATTATACACTAAAATAGTTTTGAGTAAATAAAGTTCTAAACCCATACCAATATTCCCTATCAACTTAGTATAATCTGATAATGCTTTCTTAAATCATGATAAGGATGTAATAGGATAAACATAATTTTGACAAGGGGAATTAATGGATTAATTCAAATGTAAAGGAGGATTATATTGGCCATATGTAGATGTGGGAGGGGTAAAAATGCCATGATATCATTGATAAGTTATTTTAGGGCCACATGGGGGGAACACGTAGACATTATTAGCTTGATAAGTATGATGTTAAGGTAGAGAATGCACATATTGATCGAAATATGGTTGATTATACATACCAAATGAAAATGATTAGGCACTTGGGCTGCTTATACTAGTTGATAGATACATAGATTCACCATTGGTTTTTTCACACATGCCTTTAAAGAAAGGCTGATTGGATGAAGAGAACACCAAAACTCTTCACTTAATGAACAATGTAGTTGCATCAAGTGTGCCATAAACTATTGTATCATAGAATTGTACCCTTGTGGGAAAGTTCTTTAGTCTCTCTCACTTCTAGATAAAATATTGGAGAAACCTCACTATATAATAACCACAACTTGAGGTTGCTCCAATATTTTAGTTGGGAATGAGAGATCCTGAAGAACTCTCCCACAATGCTGAAATTATATACTACAATAGTACCCACATAGTTAACTAAATTAATTGGATCAATCTAGTTTTGTGTCTATTTTATACTATAAAACTAAGTTAACCTAATCAATTCTATTTTTTTAGGCCTTTTTTTGCATTAGGATAAGTTTACAAACTTGAATCCATTTTATATTGATTATTAAACTAGATCAACCTAATTGATCTTGTTTTGTATGTTTCAAATTTTTAGCATGAGTAAAAGAAATTAAACTCTATTTTTATAGTAACTACAATCACTTTACTTTTTAGTTGGTTACTTTTTTATTTTATTTTTAAAATAATAACTTAGTTTTTGAAAAAAAATGATTTTTGTCTTTATTTTCAACTTAATTGGCTTTCCCTAGAAATTGTGTATCGATTGTTTTAAAACTGCTTAGCTACTGTTATAAGGGGATCAAAAATATTATTTTACAGTCTTTGTCTATCATGTATACATACCATGGCATGAGGGGTTTTCCATAATACTCATATCCATAATAAAAATCTAAGCATAGTCTTTAGTTTCCATTTACCTCTTGGTATTATATAAATGCTTAAGATTTCCTTTTGTATTGAACGTTAGGAATCCAACCATCTATTTGATTATGTGGTGCATCAATTATCAATTAGCACTAAGATGTTACTCCTAGATTACCCTTTAAACTAATTTTAGTGGGATATGATAATGACACTTCCTCCATAGTTATCATTTTGAAACATTTTATCAATACTATCCAATGAATAGGACATTATCTTTGAAGTCTACATTATTAGACACAACCTTTAGTAAAACTTCTTGATATTATTTTTGGATAATTAGTTAATATATAAATTACATTATTTATACTTGTTAGTTTTAATTTATGTTGTATTATATACTAATATAGGTTTTGTGTTGTGTGTTTCAACTAGATTGACCATTTTGATCTAATTGCCTATGCACTTAACTTTATTTATGTATTTAAAAATAAATCATCCAGACTTAATTCCTTTTAAAGTTTTTTCTAGACTACAAAACTAGATGGACCTAATCAATCTAATAGACTTTTATATCATCCTAATTTTTCCAACTAGATTGACTATCTTGATCTAGTTTCTTTTTAGACTTTTATATTTCACTGAGTTTCAAACTAGATCGACTAGCTTGACCTAGTCAATTTAAAAATTATTTAATTATCCTAATTTTCCAATTAGATCAATTGGATTGACCCCATATATTTATATATTATTCTTTTTATCTTATTAGTCCCAATAGATCAACCAACTTGATCTCATTCATTTTTAGATTCTAGATTTTGAGCATAAAACTTGAATGATTCTCTTCATAAATAAAAACCCTCAACATCGGGCTAAGTATCCCACAATTTTTTTTAACATCATTTTGGGACCTCATATTGTATAAAACCATTCACCTTCACTTAGATTTTCTAGAGGATTTGAGACAAGTCATTTTATGAATTTTTCCAAATCTTTCTCTTCTCCCACACCTTTATATACTAGCATGGCATCATATTCCATGTCTTATTAATCCTTCATGCTAACCATTACTATAAACATGGTAGGCATGACCTTTAGTGGGTTGACTCAAAATACCCATATTAATACTGAAATGTATATAACTAATAGGGCATCTCAAGATACTAGTGCATCTTAAACTCTCAATGCTTCACATAATGATAATACATCCCATGATTCTCCCACTATTCAAAATACCATTAAAATTAATCAATTATTATTGAAAATTTAAAATTAAATGGGCAATTTTCAAAATAATAGTGCAAATTAAATGATGCAGATGTAAAATTAGTTAATGCATTTTCAAAATCATCGTCAACATACTAAATGCAAGGTGTAAAACCTTAATAATACCTATAGATATACACATGGTAACCTTATACCACAACCTCTTCTTCTTAATAATGATATTACACACTTACAAAATGAACCTCTAGTTCCACAAATTATAAACATTAACATAGGTGACATAGTTCCCATGATCACTTATAATGGATTTGTTAATCTAACCTTGCATTTGAATACTTTTGGAAACCTATACAAATATTGGGTTAAATGTAATACCTTCACCACCACCAAGATCTTAGCTAATTTGTTTTTCAAGAGACACTATGGATTTGTATAATCAATTTAGAACTCATTTTATCTCTATCTTGGAAAACTTAGTCAATTCATTGGTTCAATAATTCCAAACTAGTGATCTTCTTACAAAAAACCTAGATCATTTTATCAATTTAAATAATTATAATATGAAACAACATAAGTATTCATAAAAAAATGTAAATATTTGTCTTAAAATATTGAAGATAACATGTTTGATTATAATCTATTTCATTTGTTCACTAATGCTCTTCACTTTAAATTACAATATTGTGTGAGGAATTTTAATCCAAAATCTTTATAATAATACCTCCACCAATCCAAACATTGATATTTACTTATATGATAATTAAATATTTCACACCCTTAAATGGGGATATGAATGCTTATGAAATCCAAAAATAGACATGCAACTAATGATAGTGTTATGGATACCTATGATTCCATACACAACAGTTAATCCATTGCTCCAAGTAATCCCATAGAGCCTATTCTTTCATCATTAGTTTCAAACAATTCTTATCCTAATTATACATTTTATCAAGTAAATAATTTAGATATACATAAACCACTTTCCTTAGTAGAGATTAAAAAATGTCTTCCCCAACTGCCATCATGATATCTTGATTCTACTCAACCTACCAAAAGCTAATATGATCCACACAAATTCTATTGGTATAATAAAAGTTAGGTCCACTTTCATGAAAAAAATTTCCAATTATGAAACTTTGATATGGAATATCTTATTAGACCTAATTTTGATAAAAAATATCTCATGCACACACATCAAAAAGATTATGAACTAATGTATAAGGCTCATGAAAGTAAAACTAAACATGAAGCCCTTAAGTAGGAAAATGCTTATTTAGTTATTTGCAAGGATCCCCTTCCTAATCATCAAGCTAATTATAATCAACCTCCCACTACCAATAATGTTGAGATTTTTATGGATCCTAAAATACATGATGAGAATATTTTTAATATGAATGATATGTAGAGATAGTGGCATGTATTGGTCATTATTTAGCTTCTAACTGCAATAATTTCCCAAAGTTTTATACTATTCAAGATTTTTACCCATCCCATCTCATGGAATTAGGGCAATCAAAACCAATTCCAACAAATTTAAAAAAATCACAAGTATCAAATCCAATGATACAATTAAACAATAACTCAAATAATATCAATACATATTATAATCCTCCTCTAACTAAGACACCTCACTTGGAAATCAACAATATTCTATCATTGGTGATTTTTTCTCTCAACACAAGAAACAATCAATGATTCAACCACATCACCTAAGACAACACAATCAAATACAATAATTCAACCCACATTAACTAAAACTCAATCAAATACCCCTTACCAACATTAATATCAATGTGATTCTATTACATCCTCAAAGGAATTACTTCAACACTATGCACCTTTATTCAATAAAATCTTAACATGATATGATGAATGGATCCTATAGCCAAAATTTCACATCTCCATATCAAATCCCTTTCTTAAAACTCATGAAAACTTCTCCTCATCATTTTAATTACCTAATTAAACTTTTATTATAAATGAACATCCCTCATCCCCCACATGTGTGGTAACAAGATAAATTGTTGTCATTTAAAGACAGTATTTTTTAGTAGTGTGAAGAATTATCTATGCATATTGACAAAATGGTAGATACTTATCTTGCACTCAAATTCACTATCTCTTAAATGATTCTTGATGATATATTTATTCATGTAGATGATCCTCCATTGTTCATTAATAACCAAATATGAGATATCAAAGTTAAATGTGCATTAATTGATGAAGGTTTAGGCATTTGTGTGGCTTCCCTTGATTTCATTAAAAAACTTGGATATTACAAATGTAATCTCAAATATAGTCAAAGTAATTTTCAAGGATATGATAAAAGATATATACCTCATTTAGGGTGTGTTTAGATTCCCATCATAGTTCCCCTATTATGATGCATGTCAAAGTCATGATATTTATCTTCCCACTTATAACATTTTACTTGGTTGACCTTAGACACATTCCATAAGAGTAGTCACCTCTTCATCATTATAATTTATTAATTTTACCTATAATGATGTTATATATAAGATTTAAAGGGATACTAATGCTTGTAATTTTGAACAATTATAATAATGATGTGTTTTTAAAATACCTACCCTCAAACCTTTACCTAACATACCATTTCATGAATTACAACACTTTACTTACACTATAAACTCTACTAAAGGTTACAATAGCTAGTCTAAATCAATAGGCAACATACTACCAAATCTATTAGATTCCTATGATTATGAGCTAGATGAAATCAATTTGAAAATAAAATATTCTAATCTCTCTCCTCACATAATCACTCAGTTACCACCTTCTTTATGACCTTGGTCTCATAAAAAACTACTAGAAAAAAGTCTTATCACTCTAATTAAAAATAAACACTTTATTAACCATGTCTCTTCAATTGATAAAATCATCAATGTATGTATTATTGATCTTCAAACTCCTGATAAAAATTATGGATATTCTTTAGATGATCCATTTTTATCAGCTTTGATCAAGATAAAAATTCATAGATAAATAGATATAATTCTATTTACAAAATTCTCTTAGTTATATTCATGAAAATGCTTCTCCTTATATAGTACCTAATATTATGTCTTCTTCTTCTCATGTACATAGGTTCAAGATGGAACACATATACATTAATCCTCTTCCAATCATAAATGATCATCTTTAGATTATGTTTCTTAACAATGCTATGATAGGACCTTACCAATTCTCTATATACTTCAATCCTTACAACTTATTTCCTATAGATATGTTGACTATACTATGTCGACCCACTGTGAGATTATTTATTGAAGCTACCTAGCCTTATCCTGGTCCTATTTTGAATTATCTTCTTATTGGTGGTGGAATACTACCTTTACCTAAGTTTGACCCTCTATCGACATGATGGCCAAATGATCTAGATTGTGAGATTCATAGAGTTTTTTCTCATTAGGTCAAGGATTATCATGCACATTATCAACAACAAGCCTCAAGATATAATTCTACCACAAATAACTAACCTTCACAATATAATTTTAGATGTGATTGTTTCTTTCATGGCACTCAACACATATTCTTCTACTCATTACTAAAATATTTAGAAGTACATTGATGCACTTAATCCAAATAAGGTGCAGTCTATAGAAAATAACCTACCTCCTCCTAAGATACTTATAGAATACATCCCTAAATATGGGGAGGTTTACTATATTTGTTATCAATGTACTACACATCACACACACGCACACGCGCGCACACACACACACACACACACACACACACACACACACACACACACACACACACACACACACACACACACACACACACACACACACACACACACACACACACACACACACACACACACACACACACACACACACACACACACACACACACACACACACACACACACACACACACACACACACACACACACACACACACACACACACACACACACACACACACACACACACACACACACACACACACACACACACACACACACACATGTTGAGAACTATAACAGCATTTTTCATAATTTTTCATGACCTGCACCTTCATTAGTTTAGCCGTATACTCCAAGACATTCATAGATAAAGGATAAACCTTCTTTACAACCCACATTTACTCATAGATATGAGGATGTTCATCATAATTTGACATAAATTGCTTTCACTGATTATACCTCATAGAAACTACCACGTGAGCATCATTTTTCTTATAGCATACCCATTTTCTTAGTTGAGATAGTGCACTAGGAATTCTTTTCACGACTCTCTGCAAAGATTGATAAGACTTTGATTAAATTCAACATATAGTTAAAAAAGGATGTATAAGATATTATGGATCATGTTTGTCATGAAATTTATCATTACTTATGAGACATCATGGTTTTTCATCCCATTATTAATTATATTTTCATATGATTTGGATTTGATTTATGAGAACATATTTATCTTATGTTTTACTTGTCACTTGGATTTTTTTTGTGGATTAATTTCATTTTCATTTAGTTTTTCCCTATTTTTATTTAGGATTATTTATTTTTATACTTATTATGTAATTATTTTGAATAAGATAATTACTATTGTGACATGATTCTAAATCCACACCCCTTTAAATATATTATCTTTACCATATGATTAGTTAGTAAAAATATTTCTCATTGTATCACTACATACATAGATCTATTAAGTATCCATTTCCCCCTCATTTTAACTTCATACTAAACACACATATGGTTATTCTTGAGATCACACACTTTTTTATGGGAAAGCCTTATTATTTAGCAAGTTGACAAAATTTCTACATATTTTGTATCCTGTAACCAAAGGTTAAATATTATCTATGTTTATCATTTTTATCACTCATTTTTGGTTATTAAAAATATATATGGAGGAATATAAAATATAAAATACAAATAATTTAAATAAAAATCAATGATAAAAAGTAAAAAATAAACATTCATAAGTCAAAATCACACCAAAATATATGATTCCTATCTTAGCACATATCCTATTCATAATCAAAGTTCAAACTCCATAGTTAACATAATGATATAACTAGTGTCCATTGAGGATTGGTAGGATAGTAGACTAGGATATGAGGTCTCAAAGTTATCTATCATGCTACCTAATTTCTCATGTAAGTAACTAATATTCATAGTTGATCGATAAATCTATAAGGGGTCCTGAGGTACATGTAACATGTTTTAGGAAGGTATTCCCATTTTAATTTTATTGTATATATAACCTTCATGAAATGATCTTAGGACTAAATTTATTTTCCTATAATTTTTTTGTTTATTATGAACAAATGTATTTTGAATTTTTCATCTAATAAATTCTTAGCACCTACCTATTTACCTAGTATATCTCATGCCTACTAATCTTTATTACAATCATATATGTAACACTTTTTCCATTCCATCTTTAAAATAAACATTCCAAATATTCTTTATTGATGAATATTATTTTTTAACTAATCCTACCCCTTTGGTTTTCTTTTTATGAGTTGCAATGTAAGAATTTGGATAGGACTAGGCCTTCCTCACAAACATTCCCTTACCCTAAATAAATCTTTCCCATTATTATAATTTACCTCATTTGTTTAACTTTTATGAATTTAAATGTAATAAAATAGATATGACAAGGATTTGCTCATAAATTATCCATAATCTTCCTACTATGTTTAGCCACAAAATAACTATATTGTTTCTTAACAACTAATAAACACAACATCTTAATTTTTTTACTTGTTATTTTCACTTGTATCTCACATTTGAAATCAATTATTTTACATTTTACATGACTCCCAACTTGATTTAGTGTGATTTATCTTTCTTTTCATTATTAAAATTTAATTATTTCATGTTTTACATACTTCCCAACATGATTTAGTGTGTTTTACATTTTATTCCGTAATTGTCCTTTTATTTATGTTTTACATGTTTCTTAACTTGATTTAGTATATTTTACATTTAATTCCATTTTTTTATCATTTATTAATATTTTACATGCTTTTCAACTTGATTTAGTGTGTTTTACATCTTATTTTTCCATGAGATCTAGTATATTTCACTTTACATTTTTACATTTTACATTTTTTATATCATTATTTTTAACCATGATTTTTTCACAATTGATAAAAAATACTGAAAAATACATCATACATTTTCTCATACATCATATATCAAAAATTAAACATGTGCTAAAAATATAATACATACATACATAACATCCATGAGTCATAACAACAAACATAGATCTATATATTAATGGCTCTAATGTTTGATACAATACAACATGATGTAAAAATAATACAATATTAATTATATATTTATGGTCTACCCTACCTATATAGTGGATGGGATACATTGTCCATCAATCCCTAAGACTTTCCCCTCTAAATGGTGCATTATAGTGACTTTGTCCATGTACACAATCCCTCAATTTGTCCCTATAAATTGGCCACCTAGCCCTATACATGTACCAATTATATAAATGTCACAAACTAAGTGGCAAGATACTTAGCTAGTGTTTAAAATTTTTGTAATTATCCATCTCCCACTCCTGGTGTAAAATCTACCTGTGATGTATCTCCTTGTTTATGCATCTATCAAGCTACCTCACCGACCAATCAAAACCAATTAGCATAATCTAGGGTAGAGGGTAAAATAAGATAAATCATATATTTGGTATCATGATGTAATAACACATCATCTAAAAATATCATGACATTCATATTGAACTATCATAGACCATATAAACTCCTCCTCAAAAGTATATATAAAATAAAAACCAAATATACATTAGATATCACACACACACATATGTATGTATGTATATATATCTCAAAATGGTCTATCTAAAAAATATATATCTACCTATATACAACATAATAAACACCAAATACATATAAAAATATAAATCACTCACAAATAACTATCTCTTCATCAGCTCACATGTCAAGTACCTTGATTAGGGTATGTAACTAGGTCTTGCAAAACTATATTAGAGAAAATGAGCACACTGTAGTCCACTATGAATCTACCATTCTATAGACTAAATATATATATGATGTGCCACAAGATCTCCAAGATCTATTTACTCTACCTATAGCTCCTCTTCCACCTACACTTGCACCTATCTCTATTTATGTCATTGTGGTGGCCTTAGTTATAAGTACAAAGCTTTTTATGGTGAAATAATATCCACCTTTGCATCCTCCTCCTCCACCACCTCTACCTCCTCCCCTAAAAATCTCACCTCTATCTATTTTCACCATCTTCATCTCCTCTAAGGTCTCAATTAGCATGGTCAAATAACAAGCACATCGACATCCACTCCTACATTTCCTCTACTTGTATGCTCTCTCACATGTCATGATAAATATCTAATCACTACTATAAGCACCACTAGAGGTGGTAAACCCAAATTTCCTAGTAAGAAATTAAAAAATGGCTCCACCCACAATGTATAATGACGTGATATAAACATGACCTAGTCCCTAAAAACACTAGGTAAATAAGGCCAACTATCTATAATACCCACATATGACTACCAAATAACAACTCCTTAGGTGATAGTCTAAAATGCTAGTGTATGAGGTGCAAACCATAACATATGGTCCTATCTACCTATCAGAACATGAGGTAAACTATCATCTATCACATGGGGCAACACTATAGGTTGATACATAGGAAATCTCTCATAAATCTAACTACTCAATAAAATCATAGGTCCCATAGTAATATACCCTCATGATAGAATGTTATACATATTGTTCACCAATTACACCTATATTATTAACCCTAGGTCATACATAGTACCCTACTCTAATATAGAATGAAAAATTCCACTAAATATTATGGCATCTTCTCATCCAACTTGTGACAGATCACGTGTTGTCATTAGCAAAATAATAGCCTTGTGGATATATATAATGGTTCACACATAAACATCAAACAAAAGTACTCAAAAACCATCAAAACATCTCTCTTAGCTAGTCATCCATAAGCATAAGCCTTGTCTCTTAGAATCCATCTTAGGAGTGTCACAAATAATGGGAGTACCTACAAATAGGAAGTCCTAAGATCACGTGGACATCTTCTAGGGTAATATTGACCTCAATGGTATCCCCATCCACCACCCACCTAAAAGTGTTGGTATCCACTCCCATGTCCTTAAGAAATTGGTAACTAAGACATCCCTCAAAAGAATATAGTGCATATTTAATACCTCAAAATCTGAATTTGATCCAATATGCATGATCATTTGATGTCAGATTACATTCACCAATCACTAGTCTCCATCATCTCTAAAAAATATTAAACAACAAAGTTTGAATTAGTAATAAATATTAGATAATCATCAAATTATATTACAAAAATTAATAATACATGTATTTACATCAAAATTAACTACTTCATTAGCCTATTCTATAATTTTCTCAATATTTTATACTATATTAGTCACATAACTATGCTAGCCAAGGATATATTTCTACTAAGTCAACCATGTATCTAACTACATTGGCCATTATTAAAATTAAATTAAATTAGTTACTTTATATGAATTCAACCAACTAATTTAATTACATCAACCACTTACATACATTACAAAGTTAAAAAGGATGTACATCCTTGGCCACCTATACCCTATTAGACTAGATCGACCTGTATACACACAATCAAATAGCTAATGACAAACTATATTGGCCTAATAATATGCACTTGACACTATTATTAACCTAATTATTTACAATTATGTTGGTTAGGCTGATCCTATTCATTTATTATAATAATTTTCACAATTTTTTTAGTAATTCCTTAGGCATAAATGCCTCTATTTGAACCCTACCCATTGTTTATCTTAATTCCTACTCTCCCCTAATTTTTTTGGGATAAATCCTACTACATGTATTTGCCCTAGTACCTAGTTTTTTGAATCTAATACATTTCACAATTAAAAATGTTAAAATTTTGAATTTAGTACATCCCATACTTGGATCATGCTCACAGTATTTGATATACATCCTCCACATCATGATCCTCTCTTTCCTACCATGGTCTATCTCATCACTCCTCTAGCTCACATAAAGTTCTAATTTTTCAAAATAGTAATCTTGTAAATGAATAGTTAAAATTCTATTTATATTTAAATTTTAAAAACTATTTAGCTAACAATTATATAACAAAAAATTGTGTTCTACTCATAACTATGTTTCTATAATATGTTTTTCCAATCTGTAAAAATTCTCAAATCCTGATAATATAGAGAATTTTTATACACTTACCCCATATATTTTTTTAAAAAATGATCTTTAGTTTATTTTTTGGGTCCACCTAATGCCTCATACATTAGACACCTTTTCCATCTACTTCATAGGAAACTTATATTCTACAACAAGGTAATTGAAGATAAGTATTTTTTAATTCATTAATGTCATTTTTTTTGGCTTTTTATTATAATTTATTAGCTCATTTTTATGTGTTTCTATGTTCTTTCTCAAAGCACCATCCCATGTTACAAACATGTGACACATGATGAGATTTGAGTGGGGTATATATACACACAATATTTTTTTAAACTTTATCATTTATTGATGTTCTCTCTCTTATAGGAACATGTTGAGTTTAAATCTCTCTGAATACATGCCTTAAAGGGTGCATCGGGAAAGGGGTGGATAGACCTTTCATGCTTCATAAGATTGTTGGTCCCTATACCATTACCTAAAACCACTAAAAGTTATTTTTACCCACTCTTATAAGTAATTCAACTTATAAAATAGCTCTTGGCTAAGTAAACACCCTTTTTCTTGATTTTCCTACTATGTTGTTTTGGTTGATCTTGTTAGGGTTTGAGTGCACATTATATATCTCTATCAACCCAAGTGACCTAGTTCAAGACCTAATGACTATCTTGTTCAATAAATTCTTAGGAGGGTTTAGGGCCAATCCTTGGATATAGATACCCCATTAAATTTAATCTAATAAATAAGAACATTCATTTTATCATTGTTATAGCTCACAATTCTTCTAATTCTACACTTGAAGAGTAATTGAATAGGGTTTTTCCTTGGAAGGAAAGAATCTTGTCTTATGGGAAAGTTTTTGATGAAAAGTATGAATATCTTATCCTTGAGTTGATTTATATAGTGTGATCCTTACAAAGACACAATAACATCTTTCAAAGCACCATTGGAAAAGGGAGAGATTTAGGCACAATAGGTTCAATTCAAGATAATTATTTATAATTTTTACTCTTTCATTTGGTATATATATATATATCACAAAGGATTATGATGAATGTTTTACTCCTTGCTTAGTTTACCTCTACATATACTTATGTATAATTCTATTTTTATTTTGTTTTAATTTATTTAACTATCCCCCTTTGTGTAACAATCTTTAGTGAGTACTATATTAGATTTATTTTATGTATTGTTGGCCTAACTAGGGTTATTTCATAATGTAATTTGCCTAGAGGGTGTGGAAGCCTCTCCTTTAGTGTGTGTGGTAAGATAACCTTTAGTTAGGTTTAGAAGATATTAATTTATCGTGTCCTAATATAAATAGATATGCAATGAATCATTTGGTAAGATTACCTTTTCTGAGATTTGAATTCACTATGTAGAATAGGTTATATATCTATCATAAAGTCATTATATATATATATATATAGGTCTAAAATTTCATTAAGGAACTTAGTTTAATATTCATCATCATTGTCTTGGGTACCTTTATATCTTCAATTCACTTTAAGACCTTATCATAGTACTTGAACTACACCATATTTGGCAAGAAAGTGGTTTCCTAAATTGCAAGCTCAAGCTTGGGGTTATAAGATGACATTTAAATCTCTAAGAGTTGTGGGACTTCCTAGCACAAAAATATAGGTTGAAGAGGAACATTGAAAACTTGAGAGATCACTATGAAGAATAATTATTGGGAATTAGGAGAAGCAATAATAAACCTAATTATTATGAGGACTTATAGGTATCCGTAGAGATCTCTTGCATTAATGGCTTTTGGTGTCCCCCTTGTGCAAATTTGAATTTGAATTGGTGTAATAATCCACTTGGTTATTCCTTAATCTATCATTATCTTGAAGACTTTAAAATGGGATCTCAATTTAGATTTTGGGGTAGTGATTAAACATTTATTAGTTATCCAATTGGAGCCCAGTTACCCAAATTAATCAATGCATGGGGTGTGGTAGGCACATGCCTAATTTATTACTCTATGGAAATTATAACACCCCAAATATTTCCCATATTATGTATATTTATTGGGTAATTTATCTATGGGTTATGCCAACTAAGCATAGTCAGTTTATCATCCATTTATCTCTTTATGTAATAGAGTCAACTAACTATGCTTATTGAGGATACATAACATTCTATGATTAGTTCCAGTTTCCAACTATACCTTTTTTTTG
The DNA here is from genome assembly GCA_037957365.1 of Torreya grandis. Taxonomy (NCBI): domain Eukaryota; kingdom Viridiplantae; phylum Streptophyta; class Pinopsida; order Cupressales; family Taxaceae; genus Torreya; species Torreya grandis. Next base: position 56,996 of record JARHVA010011282.1, on the reverse strand, counting down.
GCTCAATTAGGACATTTCTATACCTTTATATTATCTTAAATGGAAGTGACACATTATGACCTATGTTTGGTCGGGCTCTCTTAGGATTTTGATTATTTTGACACCTTCAAGAGATTCATAGGTTTGACATGTTCCACATAACACTTTATAATTTTTTGGGCTCTCCCAAGGATGTGAAAATTTTGACACCCTTAGGAGATTAGAGGGGTTGAAAGGTTACATGTGGTGCTTTCTCATTGATTAGGATCTCATGGGGCTCTAATAATTAACACCTATGGGAGACTAGTAGGTATGATAGGTTCCACATGGCACTTTCTCATTCATTAATATCTATTAGGGATCTAAAAATTATGATACCCTCAGGAGACTAGTAGGTATGACAAGTTCCATGTGGTACTTTCTCATTCACTAGGCTCTCTTTAGGATCTAACAATTCTAACACCCTAAGAGATTGGTATGTGTAATAGGTTTCATGTGGCACTTCCTCTTTTGTAACAACCCACCTAGTTTTCTTAGAAAATTATTGCATTTTCTAAGAATAACTGGGTGGGTTGTTATATGATCTCCTATAATATTTATTAAAATTGAATAAGTCAAATAGAGGATCATGAAATTAATCAAAATCTTACCTAATTACCATTCAATCTTTATGAAATATCAAGTATGACTCTAGGATGATGTCATGTTGGGAAAGTCTACATACTATTGATTTTTTGAAACAATATAGTTAGCACAAAATATTATAAGTATGAGGAATCATTCACTTTACAACATAGGATGGCTAAAATATCAATAATATGGGAAATAAAATGATCTCAATAGACACCACTCACTTAAAAAAAATTGTGAGACATTCAACATATTGAAGTGAAATAGGGGTAGAAGGATTCACATAATTTGAGAGCAAGGGCAACAAGATCATAAATCTGATAGACTTCTAAGTTAATAATTTTCATAGGGGTACCCATTTTATTTAATGAAAATTTGGGGTTGTGTTGACCACAACAAATGGAAACTTTGTGGGAGAAAACTTTCCCCAACATTTAGAAACTATATTATAGGCCTCCATTATTGAACCTAGAGATAAGTAGGTAGGTCTCCTACTTTTTAAACTTAGGAAATTATAAGTGCTCAAGTCTAATTCAGTAAACAACATGCTATAATTTGGTTAATTTAAGGGCCAATTTATTCAATACTAAAATGTTCCTTTCCTTTCTCCATGAACTTGTTGAGTTAGCTCATGTACATCTAGGATTTTTAAAGTCTCTCAAATAGACATTGCATTTTACATATCATCTTAGTAACGTGGGCTAAGGTATTGCTCTAATTCTATCCAATCATTTATTTCATAGATAGAGATACCTTTGGTTTCACTTTGGACCTTGATCCATTGCTATCTAGGATATAAAGCCTACAATGGAGTTTGCCTAAGTCACCCTTTCTTGAGAAGAAACTAAAATTTTTATGTGAACTTCTAACTTCCTTTGTTTTGATGTTTTAATGTTATATCCATGATAGTTTGAGACCAATATAACCAAGGTGATGGATTGGTTCATTGATATTTTAACATCTAGGTGACCTTGGTTTGCTCTATGGTTCATTGTGTTGTTAAATATTTTTTAGGGTGTTGTGAAGACATTTATCAAATCATAGATTTTATTAATTTTCTTGCTCAATTTTTAATTTGGTTCCTATTTCCTATAATATCTTGAAAGGAATTGATTTTCTTATCACTCTATTCAAAATTAGAGATCCTCCTTCTATTTTCCAAATCTGGGACTAGGCTTTGATTATAGTGTCACCTTTAAATTAGTTAAAGCTTGATGAGATGAGGACCTGAACCCCACCCATATTGGTTCATTACCTTACTCTTTATTTCTATGGGTGGAATAGTGATTAGGCATAGGGCACATAACACATAGACCAAAGGAATAGGGAACAAAGTGAAACAACCCAAAGAAACAAATCAAAACCAAACACATAATAGAAGTAAATAACTAAAAACTAATGTAATATATACATCATTAGTCACTTTCTCAAAAGGATACTTTGAGATTGCATTAAAAGGGATAGTTGAGAATTAGTGCTTCAATAACTATCCATTTATAGGGAATGGGAGATCATTTCCTTCTAAGTATTTGAGGTGAAAATCATTTTATCCCAAAAATTCAAAGATATGGGATGGGACAATCTAGTATGGATCAAACTTGGAGTACTACCCATTTTTCTCATGGGATTTATTCCACAATAAGACTAGAATGGAGAATATAAAAGATTAGACTTTAGCTATCTTTTCAAACCATATTTTAAAAGTGCCCTAGTTCTTACTAATTTTTTATAGTGACTCCTCTTAAGCATCTTATAGTTGGACAACATCTAATGACCTTGAAAATACCTTCTCATTACTCTCCATGTACTCTTTCATAAAATTTTAAGTAGGCAATCTAATGGTATTTGGGAAGATAGGATATAGTCCATATACCAATGGGAATGATGATATTTTGAGATCTTGTTTGTACTAGGTGTGATCATCCCATAGGTCATACTTTAATAGTGAGCATAACTCCCAATGTTTCTTTTTTGTAGACTTTTGGATTGCATTGATAAAGTTTTTATTTATTGACTCTACCAACCTACTACCATATGAGTTATAGCTGGATGAGAATATAAAAATGATTTTGTGCTCATATACCCACTTAGTAAACTCTACATATTAAAATGTGAGTCCATTGTCACAAACTATTGGGATTGGTGTACCACATTAAGTGGTTATGTTTTCATCCAAAACTTTGATAACATGCTTGGTGGCATTATTATTAATTTCCCCACTTCAGTCCAAATTATTTAATATTAAATGTCTATGAGCATTAACTTATGGTTGGTTGAGGAGTTTAGATTGATAACCCCTATGAGGTTGAGATCCCACTAGGCAAATGGTCTTTCTTCAATAATAGGTTTTAAATAAATTATAGCATGAGATTCACATTTATAAAAGTATTTACATTGGTGACATAGGAACACATGAGCATGAAGATATCTAAATATGATGGGCTATTAATATCCTACTCATATGATTTTGTGTAAAGTTGCATTCCCAAAGGGGTGACCACTACCTATCTTCTCATGAAAACTAGTCATGACTTCCTTAGATTCTTCTTCTGATATGCATATGAGGTAGATGCCCACATAGTTTTTCATATAGATAAAAAATTTATTTAGCATGTAATGGGATAATTTCAGCATAAGGTCCTTAATTTGCATCTGGGTCATATCTAAAGTTAGACTCCGATGGAACAGGTTATAAATAAATGGAGTGTACTAATATTGGTGTAGTATTTTTTATTATTCTACCTAATGCAGATTAATCCTAGGATATATCTTGATGATTAAATAAGTGAAACCCTAGGATTGAATCAAATTAGCATGTTTTATAGCTAGATCATATTCTTACAATTTTTCCATCTAATGGCCTCTCCATTCTCCCAATTCATTTTTTCAAAGGATTAATTTTAAAACTAATTCCAAGATAATAACGTGCACTTTATTCCTAAGAATGTAGTGTCTGAACTTATTTACTAATTTGACCAAGGTGTAGGCATGTTTTTCCACAATGAATTATTTAATATGAACATATTTCAATTTTGTGCTCATGAAAGCAGTTTGTCCAAAGTAGTCTCTGCACCCTCTACAATCAAAACTATAAAGACAAAAAATAACCATATGATGATAAAGGTAGGTCAATGTATGCATACATTAATTATTTATTTAAATTATTTCCTTTCATTCATTTACTTTCAATTATTTTATACTTTAAAAAACTAGAATTTACTTACCTCAACATTATGTGTTATGTTTTTTTCCTAAAGGACCATCCCATGTTGTAATTACATAACACGTGATGATATTTGAGTGGGGCATATATATACACATAATATTTTTAAAACTTTATCAAGTATTGATGATTTATCTCTTATAGTAACCCATAGATATTCATTCTCTTTGAGTGTACTCTTTAAAGGGAGCACAAGTAAAGTGGTGGGAAGACCATTAGTGATTCATAAGATTTTTTTTCCCATATACCACCACTTGAAATGAAAAAAAACTATCCTATACATTTACATAAGTTTTGACACCTCCATTACACATTCTTCCAAGTAATTCACTACCCTAAATAACCCCTACCTAATACAAAATCTATAAACAAAGTTACATTGTTTGATCTTGTTCTTAGAAAAGAGCATGCTACAGAACTAGGGTGACCCAATCAACTTAGGTCAGAACCAAATTGCTTTGTTTATTAAATAATTGTCTCAACTAGGCTAAATATGTTTGATAAAACTTTAGAAGGGTTGAGGGTTAGATAAAAATATATAAAAACATCATTTTTACCATTTTCATTAAAGATAGATAGAGATAATCATTTATTTGTGCATCTACTTATCCACCATTATACTTGAGGAGACATTTCTTACGGTTTCATACTTACCTTAGAGATAATAATTTTGTCTTGTGGGAAAATTATTTTGGATACATAGGATAAGTCATGTAGCCTATAGTTAACATTTATTTGATATCCTTATGAACCACAACAACCTTTTGCAAAGCACCATTGGCCAAGGGAGAGATTGAGGATCGATGGGTTCAACTTCAAGGTAAGTATTCCAAACTCTTTATCCTCTTTATTAGTAGAGAGAGTTGGATGTGTTAGCTTATGAATATGTTTCTCTCTCCATAAATTAGGATTACCTCTACATTGGCTTGAGTAGAGTTCTTATTTACATGTTTACTTTTATGTTTGTTATCCCCATTTAAGCCAATACTTTGGTGAGCACTAGATTATATTTAATTTATTTTTTCATTTACTTTGATAAGAAAACATAGGATGTATCTAGGGTTATTATGTGCCATTGCTTGAGTAGAGGATTTGGAACCCTCTCTTGTGATATTATATGGTAAGAGACACCTTAGTTAGGTCTAGTAAATCCATATTTTGTCATGACCTCAATTTCATAAATGTACCAAGTAATAGAAGGGCTAATTTGATTTATCTTATATGAACTAGGATTTATTTTTAGATCAAATTCACTTTCCCTTGTATACACATACTATCATAAGGCCTTCAACCAATTAAAAAAATATTTGGCCAATCCACCTTTTTGGTTACCACTTATATCAGGCAAGCCATTGCTACTCTACCTCTCTACAAATAAAACATGCCCTAGGGGCACTATTAGCACATCACAATGAAAAAGGTAAGTAACATGTTGTCTATTACCTAAGCTACACATTAGTCACATATGACCATAATTATATGCCAGTTAAGAAATCTTGTTTAGCTCTGGTCTTCCTAGAACAAAAGTTGCATCATACCATGCAAAATAATAAAACTATTGTCATTACCAAAGTAGCTCTGCTCAAGTATTTACTTTCCAAAACAACTTTGTAGGGTTTTATATATAAATGGATTATGATCCTACATGATTTTGAGATTGAACACACTAACTAAAAGGCCATCAAGGGACATATAATTATATTCCAACTTGTAAAATATCCTCTTCTTGACACATATCCACTTGCATTTGGATTTTTGGATGAGTCTATTATGACTATGGTAGAAAAACCTCTTGAAAAGTACTAATGAAATATTTATTTTGATAGTTCATTCATGTCTCATGGGTTGAGGGCATGACTATTGTTTATAACACCATAGGGGGATATCATTCCCAAGTACTTGCATATTAGCTTTATTTATAATAATAACATGATTGAGTATGGAAAACTCATAATAGGGCTTCATTTAGTAGTACAATAGAACATTCAACATCCATTGGTTTATGTATATTCAATACTTATCATTAATTAGGTCACATACTAATTCTTGACCAAAGACAAGAATTATGTACCTTATAAAGCCATGGTGGACACTCTCAAGGAATAGATTACCCACCTTTAGTTTGAACACATACCTTAAGCCAATAATAGAACAACAAATTCTATGATTACAATTGGTTCTATGCTCTACATCACAAATAAGAATATAGATTATCAGTTCCTTGTTGAACATCTTTTATTGCCTACTCATGAGCCATCAACATTGAAATGATTTATGATATTGTTGGTCCTAATTCCACATAGAATTTTGAAATATATAATTACCTTCATGAATAATTCATTGCAATATACCTTTCCTTTAAATATAAAAATACCTTTACCCACCAAGCATCTCATTATGCCTTACTTGGACCTATGTTCTATCATAGAATATTTGATGAAACTCTACTTCACTATTTAACTTTGATAGAATTTAGAATAGCATTGAGGTAAGTGCACAAAGGGGTTTATGGGGACCACAATAGTGTGTCCATCCTTTTCAATAAGTTACTAAATATAGTTTATTATTCACCAACCATGGAAGCATATGCAATTAATTATTTTAAAATGTGTAAACAATTTCATAAGCATGCAAATTTGATATATACTCCAACATGAACACTCAAACCAATGACTATACCATGGTCATTTTCAACATGGGGACTGAGCCTCATAGGAGAGATTAACCCTACTTCCTTAGATGGCCATAAACATATCCTTATTTCCATTGAGTACTTTACTAAGTGGGTGAAATCCATTTTCCTCACTTATGTGACAGGAAAACAAATCTCCAAATTCATTTTAAACCACCTCATTTGCTGCTATGTTATTTCCTTCAACATTATATATGATAGTGATGGTTCATTAAAAAATAAGTATTTAAAATCCCTTTGTGCTAAATTTAACATTACTCAACATTTTTCCATTGCATATTCCCTGTAAGGTAATGGCCAAGTAGAGGCATTTAACAAGACCATTGTTAAAATTATTAAGAAGATCATTAATGATGTTGGTCATGATTATCACTTAAAACTCTTATGAACCCTTTGGGTATACTAATCCAATTACCATTCTCCAATAGGAGCCACACTATATTCCCTTATTTAAGGCATTGAGGCCATTCTTCTTGTTGAGGTCAAGTTACCTTATTTATGCATTTCATTGAAACATATCCTTGATGATGATGATTATAGAGTATCTCATCTACAAAAGCTAAAACTACTAAATGAAAAATGAAATACCACCTTGAATATTCTTCAGGCATACCACAATTGATTATGTTGTCAATATAATAGGCATGTATCACATAAAGAGTTCAATCTTGGTGATCTTCTACTTAAATAAAACTAAAATAGCACCAATGTTGAATGGAAGAAAAAGGGCATGTTCAAGCCTAATTGGTTGTGACCTTATGTGTTTGTTTCTATATATGGCTTTGGATCATATATGTTGGCTATATTATAAGGAGGTGAACTTGATGAACCAATGAACATAACACATCTCAAGAAATTATTCACTTGAGAGGCCTAATGTATTATCTATGAGGATCATTCAAAGTTATTCCCTAATATAATATTATTTATACATACCATATATATGTCCTCATGTACCTTACCTATGGGATGAAGTTTGTTTTACCTCCCCTATTACCTTTTTGACCTTGGTTCTAATCCATTGATGATTTAGACACCTTTAATGTTTGGATTTAGATGTAGTTTCAATGGCTAATTCGGTCTTAAAATTCTTTGAGAACATTCATTCACAAAGGGGTAGTATATTGGGGGCAGTATGTTATTAGTATAGAAATTTCATCCTTCATTTTAGTAAACATTATACACCCACCCTACTGGGGCATCTTCACTATGCCAATGATTATAACCACCTTTGGTTAAATCATTATTTTAACCTATTTCATATAGCCTAAGAGAAAAAAATTATATGCCTTTCCTTATCATTATTTCATACCCTACCATTTATTTATTCATGAACATTATGTTAGTTATATTCCTTGATTTAGGGCAAACTATAATGGCTTAAGGTCTATTTAGACTATTTAAGCATTGGTAATTATTTTTTAAGGTTAGTTCAACCACCCTTATTATAATGCTCTCACCATTTTTTGAGCAATTTAAGGAAATGTTCTTACCATTTTGTAATCACTTTTAAGTCATGCTCTCTCTCTATTTTATGAGTTAACCCATTCTATATCTCATAATTATCCATTGAGTTGAGATGCTTAGAAAACCCAAAATATGGAAATATGATATAAAAAATCCTAAATAAGCCATCAACACCAAGCCATTCATATTGTATCCATGATACTTAGGACATTCATCTCCTATTCATTATGTATAATTAAATCTTTCACATGGGTCACATCATGACCATTTACATTTTCCTATTCCATTTTTTGATAGTATTCCTTCCCATTCCTAGGAGAAATACATTTGACTTGAAGTCCATTTGGACTTTGTGTCCATGGGACTATGTAGGTATGTGAACTAAATTTATAAGTGCTAAGAAAATGAACTAATCTTAATCTAAGCTAAATTCAACCTAAGATAGATCAACAAACAAAGAAAACTAAGAAATGACAAACTTTATGCTTCAAATGTGCAAGCTTTCTCCATTGTGATGTAAATCTGATTTGCTCTTTGAAAATGTGGTCCTTACTCTTCAAATGCAAAGGAGAATGAGCAATGTTTTGGTAAAAAAGGAGTTTCATATGCTTTGATTCAATTGTGAATATAACTTCATTATCATAAGTCTAGATTCCAATAGATTTAATTTTAGGACTCTTAAAAATGAAAATTTCCAAGTTTATTTATAGATTTTTGGAGGAAGATCCAATGGTGGAGTATTATTTAGATTTATTAAATGATATAGATAATTAATGGTGGATGATTATTCCTCACCCATGAGGATGAATACCATTTAAAATGGTTGAAAAAACATGGGATTGGTTAGCCGCATCAATAGGAATAAGTCAAACTTCTTGACAACTCAAGGGATGAGTCATAGGAGGTTGAGAAAGTTATGGGTTTGGTTGGGATAAGGGAGAAAAAGGTGGAAGATTTTTAGATGAGGTGTAAAATCTAGATTTAATATTTAAAATAAGGATTTAAATTATGTATAATTGACTAATTTGACTTATTCAATTACTTAAATTTGGAGGGAGATGTGATGAGTTATTTTAAGAAGAATTATTAATATATTTAAGTGTATTTTGACACTAAATGAAATTTAAATGTCTACCTTTGCTTCTCTTTGAAATACTATTGTAAAGTAACATGGTTTTAAAGAATAGTAGAATAAGTAGAGTGTTGATGATTAAGAAGGAAAATTTTGCCACAAATGAATGAAAATGAGTATGATGATGCCCCCTCAAGCGTTTGTGTGAGAAAATGGTCAAACACTAAAAATTGATGAAAGAAGAAATGGACAAAGTGATTAGAGAAATGATAAATCAACTTATTATAGAATTCAATGTCAAACTTGCAAGATGGAAATTTTGTAAAAAGGTTACTCATAGTTAATTAAAACTAGATTAGGGATTTGAAAAACAATATTTTAACCATTTAGAGATTGCACGCTTAATGTTTTGGAAATGATGAAAGGGTCAATTGAGTGGTTGTGGGAATGATATATCCTAGTAATAATAAGTTGTGGATTGATAAATAGAAAAAAATATTAAATTTGAAAATGATTGTGGTTATTTGATGTATATAAATGATTGCAAGATTTTGAAAATAAATTTTGGTCAAATCAATGTAATGTATCTGAGAATTTTTTAAAATGGATGAAGAAATAAGTAGGATGAAGGGATGAAGGGTGAATATTTGATAGATTAGAAGAATATAAGTAGAATAAATGGTGTATAAAAAATCATTTATACATTTTGATTATCAAGGTTATTTGATAATAATTTTATTTAATAAGTTTGTACTAAGACTTGGGAGAAAATATGGATAGCATTTCACACCATTAACATCGAGTGGAGCAAGTGAAGAGATTCTAGAAACCTGAGAGGAGCGAGCCTCTAGTAAGTGAGTTTAAATTTGAATGTTTTTGAATTTATTAACATTAATTAGGGATTAAATTTAGTAGAACCAAAATCATTATTATCAAAATGGTGATTTTGGAATAAAAATTAGTGATCTCATTGGGGTAAACAAAAATTTTGCTAAATAGGGTAGCAATTCTACAAAATTTAGAAGCAAAATCAATTTAGGTAGAAAGAAACATTTTGGTATTTAGTAGTAGAGAAATTTTAGGTTATAGAAGTGATTTCACTCGAGGTAGAAGAAATTTTTTTGGAAAGGGTTAAAGATGAATTTGTAAATATCAATAGCAAATTTACAAAATGTAAGAGAGAAATTGTGTTGTAGACAATGAAATAAAAACGATAAATATAAAACATGTGAAAAATGTTTGTTTTTTTATTATTTTGGTTGATTATTTAGAATGTAGTGATAATGTTAAGGAAAATTAATTAAATGATAATGTATGTGATTTGCAAGAGGTATTACAAGTACTTATGATGTAAGAATGAAGATCGACAATTATGGAATGGATAGTGAGCTTCACAAAGTATGAGTTTGGCATGTTAGAGGCAAGCAGACTATCATATATCACATAGATTTTAGAGGTTAAAATAGATATATCTCTATTGATATCACTTTCAAAGAGATGACATAGTGATTCAAGCACATTTCACTTGTTGATAGGGTAGATGACATCACATTGGAGGATGTGTATCAGATTTTGGGTATTCAGGTATGAGGGAGAAGCATATATTGGGGACAAGGTCCATATAAGATTACATTATAATGGATTGTTGGTAATGGATTTATTATAATTGTTATAGGTAGTATTGATATAGACTATTGTATCAGTTTAGATATAGATTCTCTAACTATTTTACTCATGGCTATTGTCAGTGGAATTTTGCTCCCTGATAAGAGAGAGGTTATGTCCTATTGGTCTCCTCGATGTGATTAGAGACATGATGGATATGGGTATTCACATGGGGTCCATGTGTGTTAGCAAATTTCTATAATGATTTAGATCATTTAGCAAATTTAGGTCAGATAGAGATTGGCCCATCCACATAAATACAAGTTTGGTGCTTGAAACACATTGCGATAGAGAGGTTGGTCAGGAATATGAGAACTTGGGTTGATGATAATCCATTTTCATATGGATAAAATATGATTATTGGGGCATGCAAACCACACTTGGGTGATTTGGAGTTTTACATGAGGGTTATTGATGAGTTAGGTGATGACCAGATCACCAAGAGACCTTACAAGGAGATTTTATTTTAGTGGTCACATGAATATCTTCATATGGATTACATGATGACCTCATACTACATTATCAATAGACATGATTATATCATATAGATATATCACTTAGATAGGGCGATGAGATAGTTTGGTATGAGGCAAAATATACCAGTTGGCCCATATGTATTAGCATGGTTAGTGAGGGAGAGACCACAATGGGGTATGACCATTGATCCATCTAAAGACAATCATAGTTAGACATTGTTATAGAATACTATATGGAGAAATATAAGAGATGTAATTAATGCAAGAGAGGTTGATAAGTATGAATATTGGTGGGCTTGATAGACACCTAAGAGATTAATTATTACATACACACCACCGTGAATGTGGAGGTAGAGGTTAGTGTCTAACCTAAGTAAACAACTATGGGGTATAGGTTTGGGAACCTAGATAAGGAGGGATATTACTAAAAGTAGAGGATGAGCATGAATATAAGACAAAGGACATGATGTGGAGATTAACCAGTTACATAATGTGAAAATCATAGATATAGAAGATATTGAGATTTTGCATGAGGCATGAGTTGACATTGATGTTGATATAGGGATGGACCTAGATACAGAGCATAGGGTTAGAGGTGAGACTCCAGTGATAGATGTAGAGAGTGAGGATGATAGAGAGAGTGGTGATAGATTAGGACATGATATGACTATAAGAGTAACACATGATACCTAGATAGATAGGGGGATGTGGCTAGGTATTCACATGCTCTGAGATCTTATGATAAACATGCACTTATTGATAGACTCTAAGAAGATATTAGATCTCAAGATAGAGAGATTGATAGATTTCACTAGGAGGTTGCTAGATTATAGGGTGTAGTGGATGGTAGAGGTAATCAAACTATTGATATTATAGGATTATAGTATGAGGTGGATAGATTATAGGGTATTAATAAATGGGATGGATGCGGATGAGATGGCTACAAGATTGATTACACATGATGTAGAGCCCCATATGCCAGATTATATAATATTGACACAATACTATAGGTAGGAGAGGCACATAACTCAGAATGAGATCATATAAGCTAGAGTAATATTAGTTAGAGAGGGTTAGATATCTACTTTTGATAGAGTGATGAGGTCCATGGAGTAGGCCACATATTATAGGAGATTATATGAGGATTTTATACCATGTACTTAGAGAACTCCATCTTTTAGGGAGTAATCTATGATATGTTAAAAATTTATGAGATATTTACATCTAGTGGAGTTAGATAGGTTAGTGAGACATGTAAAATGTGTGATGGGTCCTCCACGAGGCACACCACAATGTGAAGAGATATCCCTGAGACTAGACACTCTGTTTGAGCGATCAGATGAGACATAGGCATTAGGGATATTTGATGAATTGATTCATCAACATATTTTGAGATGTATCTTTTTGTATAGACACATTTTATGTGTGTGTGTGTATTAATGATGATTTATGAGACTTTTTACTGTGGTATGGACCTTTATTGGTTTACATGGATTTTATGCATGATTGATAGATGTATGGATATGTTATAGCACTGATTATGTGTATCACTCTAGAGGGCACCCTATTTGAATATGTACAAACCACACCCTCTCTCTAGATAATGAAATTGGATCTTCTCAGAGTGTGGGTGACTTTGTTTTGATAAGAACCTCTAGAGAGGGTTGGTTCCCTTAAGATTTATCAATTAAATCTGATCTACTATGATTTTTGGGATGAAAAGGGGAAGGGAAAATTGAAAGTAAATCCTATCTAATTGGGTGATGCATCTGAATTTATTATATTCTCTAGAAACTATTGAAAGTAATGAACACATGTGAGTCAATAAAATTTATATATTTCCCTTAAGCATAAATATTTTATATGAAGGATTAATAGAACTTTGGATTACAAAATTCCTTTTTTACCTCTTTAAATGACCTATAGAAGGTGAGATAGAAAGAAATAGGTGAGGAAAGGACCTACCAAAGGGAGATATAATCTCACTTATATCTTGATACACAATAAATTAAATTATATTATCTATCAAAAATCATGTGAAAATAAAAATCTCCTTTATTGATGTATGGTCTAGATTACAATTTTTGCTTTAGCTCTAGGAATAATATAATAATAGCTTAAAAATACAACATATAGGTCTCGTAACCTAATCCAAGCCCTAAGTGGAATTTAAAATGGATAAGGGGTGGTCTTGGTTGACTTAAATCAAGAGAACTCCTTTTACAAAGTTTAAATAATTCAAAAATATTTTAATTTTTTTGCTTTCCAAGAAATTAATTTTGCAATTGAAACAATAAATGGTGGGTCCCATTGACTTTGTCAACTCTCCTTGAATGTAATATATTATATTATTTGGTGTTTATATCCAATTTAAATAATATTTAAGTATTATAATATCATTATTTAAATAATAACAAAAGAATATTGCATGATGTTGGTCAACTAGTCAACTGAAGCTTTGATTGCAAGGTCATGGCTAGTTAACTCCACTTGGCTCCTCCTTGCATAAAATAGAATTTAAAACTTAAAAATATATGAATATACATAATAATATAAGATATGGAATGTGGTAACTCCAAAATTAATTAATTATATATATTTTCAATGCCATTCTTTACTTGCTTGATTGACCAATTAGGCATATTAGGCTAATTAGGCCTAATAGCCTATCTTCTTGCATTTGGACTCCATTAAACATGAAACCTAAAAACATAATTAAATATACCAATAAAACATTTTATCATCACAATATATGTGATTTTTATGAGAAAACACTCACCATTTAGTCAATAGGGTTGAGTAGGCCTATTTTGCTCCATTTTCCTGCAAAATGGCCATTTTGATCAAGATAATTGGGATAATTCCAAGATTATTTATGATAAAATTAATATTTTAGGATGAATAAAAATTATTATTATTTGAGTTCCATTTATTATATTTTATTTAACTATCCTATACTTCATTTTACATGTTTTTTTCCACAAAAAATACAATTTTTGCCCTCATCTTTACATCTCCATGCATAAAATTGAATTTTATGGAATAATATTTGAGTTTAAATTAAATTTTAAAAAAAATTAGGTTGATCCATGATGATTTTATGGCAATAAAATCAACCTTTTGTAAAACTAGTTTTTTTAAGGTTTTAGGCAGGCTTTAGAGTTGAATCTTCAAAATGATGATTCATAAAGTACATACCTCCAAATCCTAAAATATTTAAATTTATGTATATAAAAATAACCCCCATAATATCCATAAAAATATTGGTTTCCCATTCAAAATATATAAAATATTATCATGTGGAGAAATCTACCTACAGTGTTTTGACTACATTCTAGGCTACGTAGGTTTTAATAATTGTTCATAAATCACAAACCCTTAAATAGTATAAATTTTTAGTAAATTATAATTAAATAGGGTTCCTAAAAACATACTAATATTTTTTGGCCAAAATATACACATGGTGAAAGATATGAGCATTTAAATAAGAGGCTAGGAAGGGTGTTTAGAACTGCAAAAAGTGAAAATTTCACCAAAAATGGAAATAAATCTTCACCTACTTCTTAATTCTTGAAAAAATCAACATTGGGTATGTACCATGCTATCAAAACACTCTGAAATCACTTTTTTTTTGAAAATTCAAAAAAACCCCTTTTGGCCTATATGCCTATTTGCTTGCCTAAGCCTGTATGAGCATGGTTTGCTTAAAATTTAGAGTTTTGACACTCTTTAAAGGTATAATTATTATTTAAAAACATAATAAAATTATTTTAAAACTTTTAACTAAACTTAAAAACCTCTGTGACACTCCAAAATGATGCCTACTCCAATGGTGATCTCTAATGGATATGCTAAAGACTATTTACAAAAAAATGAGTATCTCCACTTCTATAATATCCATGAAATTTTTTAAGAATGTTATAAAACTCTTGATGACCTTGTGTACAAAATTTGGGGTCTTGAAACTGCCTGTAGCTCCCAAAAACCTTAATTTTCTCACAAAATTAACCCTTGTGCATGGATTATCTGCATATTTGAACTTGATAATGCTCTTTTGAAATGGTAATGACCCATTTACAATGCATTTTTGAATTTTTTGACCAAAATTAGTTATTTTAATGCCACAATTCCTCATTTTTACCAGCTTTAAAAGTCTATTGGGTGGATTTAGGAAGTTTTGTATGATAGGAGTAGTAATTTGGCCTTTTATAGGTCAAATTACCAACATTATGTTTCCTAAATTTTGATTTACACTATCATAATTTAATTATTTAAAAAATATTTATTATAGATGTATGACATATGTATAATTTGGTGATGTGTATGGATGTATAATGTGACATAGCTGAATTTATTTTGTTTATGTTTTTTGCATTGGATTTCCAATAACATTTGAGATCTGAGAGACCTTATTTTTAATATAGCATAAAACACATTACCACCAATTATATTAAATAATCATAATAAATTTTTATTTTTTAATCATATGAACAAAAATAAAGAATTAATTGTGTAACATTAAAGTAAGTCATGATATAGAAAAACCATAACCATAATATATATGCCTTTCAGAAAATAATCTTTGTTAAACACACAAAAAATAATAAGTAACAACAAGATGTAAAAACAAAAGTAATTTAAATGATTGTAACATATACAAAATGACAATGTAAACAAATGTACTCTAAATGATTGTAACATACACAAAATGACAATGACAATAATTTTAAGCAAGGATGAAACACATAATTTAAGCAAAGAGTAATTCAACAAAAATTGACCACAAGTGAAAAAATAAAGGAAAATAACCATTTCATTTGCTATAGCTAAAATGAATTAAAATAACCAATGTAATGACTAAGGATAAATAAATGGATAAGAAATAACCAAATGAATAGTTAGAGATAGAAAACAAACAATACAATGATGAAAATAAACAAAGAGTGTAAAATGTTGAAAAGTTGTAAACAAAGATGATCTAAACAAGGACTAGAAAATTGTATCCAAGAGTGAGACTAAGAACCAAAAAATCTAGGGAGAAGTGTAAGGATGAGATAATATATGTTTGGGGAAATGGATTATGGGAAAGATGGTGGCTGAGCTGACCCTGAAGACCCCATGTCTTTAAGCACTACCTACATAATCCACCTTAGACAAAGTCTATGTGGGGATATCAGGTCATGTGTAGTTCTCCCACTATGGGAAGTGATGATAAAGTGGATGATTTATTAATCATTTTGAATGTTTGATGAAAATTATGCATGAGTGACCCACCCAAGAATGAGCAAATGATGTGAAAGATAGCTAAGAAAAGTAGATGTGTTAAAATTGATGTTTTTTTTTTTTGGAAAGTTTGTGTGTTATTTTTTATTTTTTTGGTTTGGTATTTTTTTTGGGGGGGATTTTTAAATAAGGGATATTACATTTTTATATTATGGTGAGGAAGAATATAGGTTCACATTGTTTCTATGTTATTTTCGCTTTCTACATTCAAAGAGAGAATTAAGAAACTAAGAGAAAAGGTCTAAGGCTTTTATGTACCTGGATATAGTTTTGTGCACCAAAATTCAGACGATAGTGAGAACTCCTCTTTGGTTGTGGAGGATGACACCTGAAAGAGAAAGACACTAAAACACAAAAAATGTTAGATGACAAAAGGGTGGACTGCCAAGCAAAAGCTTGGTCCTAGAAGCGCTAAGGCTTCTTGGAGGATGACAGTCCACTATTAAAACAAAATATGATAGAGACAGAAATGAGAAATGATAAAATATTGAAAAGAAAGAACTGAAAGCAAATGCGTACCTGATAATCTGCAATCTGCTTAGCACAGTCATCGATGTCGGTGATACTGTTGGCATCGGTCAGGAGGATCACCGACGTCAGTTTTACTTAAACCAAATTTATAACCTTTGGCAAATCTAATCACAAATCATTAATCTCTAGAGCTAATCACAAATCTTGAATCCTCTGTCCCTCTTAAATTTCTAACCTTTGCCCCTTTTTGTCTTGTTGGTTGTTCTAGATGAACTGCAAGACAAAAACAGGAGTTGATTGCCCCAGGTGTGGGATAAGGTTGATTTCATCTTGTTGGTTGTTCAAGTGAACTGCAAGACAAAAATAGGAGGGTTGGTTGCCCCGATTATGGGTATTCCCCCTCAAAATAGGAGTCGAGAGAAGGGAACCTGGAATCGGGTGCTGATTTGACAAAGAGTGGATGAAGATGGTGAAGATAGAGTGAGAACGCTGCAAAAGTCATGATTGCGTGTACACCACTTCACAAGATGGTCAAGTCAAATTTTCATAGGTCGAGGGTCGAAGAGTTCCAAAATTAAAATAATCGGGCCCCAGCATTTAGTCATCTACTGATTGGGTTATTCAATCTAAGCTAAAGCTCCAATGGTCATCGTGTTCCAGGTACCTCAGGCTCAGGAAGTGCTCCCAAAAACACAAAAATGTCACAAGCAGTGGGGATCAACCGGCTTGCAATCCTATACTTGTGAAGGTCAAAAATATGTGCACAATTTTGCTAACCAATCATGAGGTAGCATACATGCAAAAATAACCAAGGCAAAATCACTTTGGAAGTGGTCGTCTCAAAGGAGATAGTCGCGATCTCCATGGTCATTGGTCGAGGTGGATGGATGAAGGAATGTGGCCGAGTTAACCTCAAAAGACCCCATGTCAACTGAGTGCTGCTTACATAGCCCCTGTTGGAAGGGCCTCAGGCCAATGTAGTTCTCCCAAGAGGGAGGAAAAAGATCAAAGTGGTTGATTTTGGTCATGATAATGATATAGCACTCCCATATGTCTGAGGGTACATGCTTAAAATGATGAGGAGAAGATGATGCTACAACCTTTTCTAAATGGTGTATTCTGTAGCATTGGTTGGGGTTCTTCATCCCTAGAAACTATTCATATTCGTGATGGATTTATGCTAAAAATGAATTGTAGGTCGATTTATGCTTCAGCAAGTAATGGTTTATGCTTGACATAAATTGTGTAGTTGATAGTTTCCAGGTGTAGTGGTGTTTATGGAAACCAGAATGAGTAGGCTATGTGAAGAATGAAAAGAGTCAGATTGAATTGTTTTGACAAATGATGTGGTTGAATGTGACCAAAGTGTGAAAAAAAAGTGAAAGGCAAATTGCTCTTTCATTGACACGGACTAGAATGATAACATAAGTAGGGGGTATTTAGAAACAAAAAGCCCCATTCATGCATTACGTCGATGACCATAGGTTGTGTTAGAGCGGTAATCAAATCACTTTGACATTAAAATGAGCTCGAAGTCCCTTGAGTAGGTGATGTGATATGTGAGGAGAGGGTAACCCCTTGTTAGTAGTGATAACTTTACCCCTTTTGATAGGGGACCCTGAGACAACTACAAGCCAAGTCCATGACCATTTTTTTTTTTTGAGAGCGGACTGATCAATGCGGGAAGTCCACATAGAGATGTCACTTTGCTTGGTGGTCATTTTTGAAGCTAATCAATGCGGGAAGCTTCTAAGAAAGTGATGTTTATAGCAAGATTTAGTCATAGCCATCCTTTGAGGGAGTGGTGTATATTTTTCTATATATATATGTTTAAGGGCTTTTAAATAGCTGTCCTTCGAGGGAGCAATCTATTAGCTACAACAATGATAGTATAGTTGTCCTTCGAGGGAGCAGTCTGCTTTTTGATTTGATTTTGTGACCTTGGATATTTTGACATCTTGATTTCTTTTTGACAGAATGTTGAGTCATGGACAAGACTATAGAAGGTCAAGGGCTCCCTTTTATTAGGATAAAGCATTCATACGTCATAAAAGGGTTATAGAGGATTTGTTAAGGGAAAAAGGGTGGAAAGGATTGAGGATTAAAAGGATAGGGATTACTCAAGGGACGAGCTCAAGTTAAATTTCAAGTGGATGAGTACTCAACTAACAGTAGAATGGTCATAGATGCAAGACATTAAGGGGCTCAGGTTTTGGTCGGCCTTCAAGAGAAGATAGATGATAAGTCCCTGATCCATACTTGTGCGTGATGATATAAGGTCTAATCTAATTAGGAGCAAATTTACCTCATTTACTCTGTTCCATATTGGTCACATGTTGATTCTCTTTGAGGACGAGGTCTTCGATATTGAAATCTCGTTCTCTCAGATTTTTGTTATAGGCTCGTTTGATGTGATTTTGATAGACATGGAGATGGTTGAGGGCAGCAAGACAACGTTCGTCGAGTAACTCAAGTTGGGCTAATCAATCTTGATGAAAGTCATTGTTAGAAATAATGTCATGTAGATAAATGTGAAGAGACAGGATTTGTACTTCGAGAGGTAAGACAGCCTCAGTTCTGTACACTAGAGAGAAAGGGGTATCACCTGTAGAGGTTCAGATATTAGTGCGGTAGGCCCACAAAGTGAAGGGAATGTGAACGTGCCAATCCCTTCCAGTGTCGTTGACCACCTTCATGAGAATTTTAGTTAAGATTTTGTTAGAAGCCTCGGCCTGCCCATTTGCTTATGGGTAGTAAGGCAAAGAAAAGCTGAGTTTAATGCCAAAGGAGTCACAAAGTTTCTGGACAGTTTTGTTTTTAAATGACTTTCCGTTATCGGTGATGATTTTGTGAGGTACATCGAAATGACAGATGATGTGGGTGTTGATGAAGTCGATAATCTTGTCAGCTTTTATGGAGACAAGAGGAATAGCTTCCACCCATTTAGTGAAATACTCGATGGCAGTGATGATGGACTGATGACGAAGAGATGAATGAGGGTTAATCTCGTCGATGAGATCTAAGCCCCATTGGGAAAAAGGCCAAAAATCTGGAGCAACTTGTAAGGTGTGGCTAGGGAGATGGAGCAAGTTAGCATGCTTCTAACACTTGATGTAATGCCGAACATAATCACTATAGTCTTGATGAAGAGTGGGCTAATAATAACCCAGGCAAAGGATGCGCTTAGCAACTGAGTTACCACTGAAGTGTCTGCCACAAATCCCATCATGGGCTTGTTTAACAACATGAGAGGCTTCAGTGGAGTGTAAACAGCGAAGAAGAAGGCTGTCAAAACCTCTTTTATAGAGAAGGCCTCCTAGCATGGTATAGCGAGTGGTGCGCTTGATGAAAGCCCGCTATGCATTGCTAGAAAGGTTGGGAGGAATGATAGAATGAGCCAAGTAGTCCTCAAGTTGTTTATACCATACATCTTGTGAACTAGAGTCTATGGTGTGGACGAGGTTGCTATCAGTGGAAATGTATGAAGGCAATGGCACATGATGTACCATGACATAAATTCTTGATGAGGATGATGAAGAAGAAATATGTGAGGCGAGGGAAGCCATGGTGTCAGCAAACTCATTCGTAGATCGAGGAACAGTCTGCAATAAGTGATGGTCAAAAGATGCTAGAAGGGTGTCAACACAATGCTTGTACCTTTGTAAAATTTCATTTTTACAAAGATATGAACCATTTATTTGATTGACGACAAGTTATGAGTCGCCAAAGATGTTGATAGTCTTGATGCTTAAAGAAAGGGCAGTTTGAAGTCCCAAAATTAAGGCTTCATATTCGGCCATATTATTGGTACATTCAAAGTCAAGTTTGAAAGACAGGGGCATGGGCTCACCCTCATGTGGGATGAGGATGACCCCCACACCTCCATCGAGTTGACATTTGGTAGAATGTGTCATCAGTCGAGAGAGTGGCGATACATTCATTGGGAAACTCACACTAAGAAGGTTGATTGTCAGGAAGAGGGGCATCTACTAGTTGGTCAGTGATTGTTTGCCCCTTTATAGATTTTTGCTGGACAAATTCCAAGTTGAACTCAGCAAGAAGCATGAGCCAACGAGCCATACGTTGGTTTTGATATGGCTTGGAATGCATGTATTTAAGAGGGTCAGTGTGAGTGATGACAAAGGTTTTGTGATTGAGAAGATAGTGACGGAGCTTGGTGGTGGCAAAGACTAACGCCAAACAGAGTTTATCGATATGAGTATATCAAGTTTCATAGTTGACAAGTGTTCGGCTTATGTAGTAAACCGCTTGCTCACGGTGTTGCTCATCTAGGTGCGTGATCATGGCACCTAACGAATGGTTGGTTGTTGAGATGTAGAGGTAGAAGGGTTGGTCATATTTAGTTAGAATGAGGACTGGTGGAGAGACCAAATAGCTTTTAAGGGCTTCAAATGCCTCTTGATAGTCATTATCCCATTTAAAGGAGACGTCCTTCTTGAGGAGATGATGAAAGGGTTGGCAGCGGTCAGAAAGTTGTGAAATGAAGCGACGGATGGACTGGAGCTTCCCTTGCAAACTATGAAGCTGCTTGAGATTGGTCAGAGGTGGCATCTCAAGGATAGCACAGATTTTGGTGGGATCTATCTCGATGCCACGGAGAGAAATGATGAACCCCAGGAGTTTTCCTGAGAGGACCCCAAAGATGCATTTCTTGGGGTTAAGGCAGACATTGTATTGAAGAAGGCGAGAGAAAATGATCTTGAGGATAGTCAAATGGTCACGATGAAGCTTAGACTTGCCAAGCAGGTCATCTACATAGTCCTCCATGATTTTATGGAGGAGATCATGAAAAATGTAAGTCATGGCACGTTGATATGTGGCACCCACATTTTTGAGGCCAAAAGGCATGACCCGATAGCAAAAAGTTCCCCATGGTGTGATGAAGGTGGTCTTGTGCTAATCTTTTGGTGCAATCAAGATTTGGTTATATCTTAAAAAACCATCCATGAGTGATAACATCTCATGACCGGCCATGAGATCAACAAGTTGGTCAATGTTGGGAAGAGGAAAGTCATCTTTAGGACAAGCCAAGTTGAGGTCGCGATAGTCTGTGCAAATTTAGATCCCCCCAGTTGCTTTGGTAACAGGAATGATGTTTGATACCCACTGCGGATAATCAATGGGTTGGATGAAAGAGACGGAGAGAAGACGCTGAAGCTCCTCTTTGACAAGAAGTGTAACACAAGGATGCATTTTGTGAAGCTTTTTCCTAACAGGCTTAGCCTCTGGGTTTGTGATGATGTTATGGATGACAATGTTAGGGTCGATTCCAGGCATGTCACCATAGGTCCAAGCAAAGGCCTTGCTATTGTCTGAAAGAAATGTGGTATAGTCGATCTGCTCCTAAGCATCCAAAGACTGACCAATCTTTAAGATGTGAGGAACATCAGAAGATGGAAGGTTAATGTCAATGGTCGATTCATTTAACATAACCTACATTTCAAAAGGGAGGGAGCGTTGAATAAAAGAGTCATCGGCACCCATGTAAGTGAGAATGGCATCATTGTCTATGTAGTGGATAGTGTTGATGGTTGTCGATTCATCGTCTATCATATTGGGATAAACGAGAGGGAGAGACCTAGAAACCCCGTTGAGTTGATAGGTTAGGGGTTCCAAGTGTATGGTGTTTATGCAAAAAAAAAACTAGGAGGGATGGAAACCACCGACTCCATAGGTGAGGATGGAAGAATAGGCGATTCTGGATGAGATTGGTCGATGGTGGGTTCATGGCAAAGGTTTACGAAAGCCTCAGTGGGTTCTTTGAAACCCAGTCCATATCATTTTTTGGCATTATCATCATTGGGTGGTTCGATAGGCTGATGGGAGCCTTGTTCGTAGTGCCCAAAGCCAAAACCCTTCCATGCACACCTATAAAGGTAGGTATGTGCAAAGGTGGGGTTGCCAAGAAAGGAGAAATCGGATGTGAATAATTGAGGTGAGGAGGAAGGATTCCCGTCAGTATGATCTTGATCTAGCCCCCCATAGATGAGATTGGTTCGAAGGCTAGGAAGACCATAAGGAATGACCATTCCAATCCGACAGTCATAGCTTGGACTTTGATGAAGTTGTCCATACTCTTGAGGAGTCTGAAACATGTCTAGGGTAAGTAAGTGATATTCCCCAAGTGAAAGTCTTTGGAAGATATCATCCATGGGGTCCTTGGTTGTCGCTTGAGAAGGTGATGTGATGGTAACCACTATTTGCGTACTAGTTGATGCTTCCGTGGATGGAGATGATGTTTGGGTTGGTGCCTTGAGAGGAATAAGAATGTCATTTGGTTGATAGGTTGTGTTACAAGTCTTGAAAGGGGATGGGTTGGCAGGAATGACATGGACTTGTCTGTCATGTTCAACTTTGACACAACGGTGAAGTGTTGAAGGAACACAAGCCATGGCATGGATCCAAGGTCATCCTAATAGCATGTTATATTGGAATTCTCCCTCAATGATGTAGAAGAGCTCTAGGATTGTGCGTGGGCCAATGTGAATATGGAGGACAACAGTGCCAATAGTGTTAGCGGTGGTGTCATTAAAGGATCTAAGGATTGCGTCAGTTTTTGGTACGCAATTCTTGGGAAGAGCCAATTGATCAAAGGCATGGGTAGAAATGATATTAATGTTGGTGCCTCCATCAATCATAATGTGCTTAATACGTGTCTAATCAACATAGGTTGTGATGAAAAGAGCAGTGTCTTGATCTTCTAAGGTAGAGGTAGGAATTTTAGAATCACTGAAAGTGATAGAGGCGACAGGGGATAAAGAATGGACTAGGGCGGCTAGTGGTTGAGGGTCTTCAGGTTGGACCTCCACTGCCTGTAGGGCTTTGATTAGATCTTGACGATGTTGGGGGGGATCTCTGGATAAGGTCATTCATCTTCACGGGTGTTTGGTGAAGTTTTTTTATCATAGAGTCTTTAATTGCATCTGAAGAAGAGGGTTGGGATGCACCTAAGATGGAAATCTTGGGTTTTGGTGGTTGAGGTAACTGGACAAAAGGATAGGTCCAAGGAATAGCAGCTTTTTTTTTGCCTTATCCTTTTGTGACCTAGTGGCTATGTGGATAGCATTAATTTCAAAGATAGGAGGTGAAGAAGGTGGAGGGGTCTGCTGGTGAGATGTTGATGTGGTTGAAGAGGTTGGATGGGAAGGTGTCGAGGGTCAGTCAAGAGTGTCCTCAAGGAGAAGAGTGTCCTTCTCCATATAGCAGTGAATGATGGCCTTGAGGGCATAGCAAGTCTCGATATCGTGTCCTAGCGTACGATGGTATAAGAAAATCTTCGTGTCATCGAACTAGGAGGGCTTGGACCCGAGAGGCTGGAAAGGCCTGATGGGTGGAAGGGTTATGCTAGATTTCTGCAAAAGTTGGCACAATATCAAAGCGTATGAACCTACTAAGGGGTTCATGCTTGTTGATGCACGAAGCACTGGTGAATTTTGCTTGGGAGGTGTTAAGGAAGGCTTTCGTACCACCTTTTGGGTTGGTGGTGCGGCCACATGTGAAGACGGCACTTTCTTTGTGAGAGGTGCCAAATTTTTGAGAAGGGGTAGACTTGTGGTTGGCAAAGGAAGTAATGGAGGTAATTTGTTTTGGTTAAGGGTTGGAGTAGGGAGCACTCCGATTAGGGTAGAAGGATGAGGGCCTAAAATGGAGGGTAATGTTGACAATGGAGGAGGGGTTCACTTCTGTGGTCTGGTAATCTTCTTCAACTTGGTTGGAAGACTACTATTGGTCAAGGTCTGGTCTAAGTCCACCTTCACTTGCGGGTGAGTGAGGGTAGAGACAGGGTGAATGCCGAGTGACTTGATTGGTTTAGATGGGGTAGAAGTGGGAGTCTAGTCTTTGTTGAGAGTCTTGGGAGATTCTGCCTTGGGAGGATTGGTAGCATGAGACGAGAGGGCACGGGGATTTTGAAGAGCTTTAAGACACTCCCACAATCCCTGATGCTCCACTTTCCTTGAAGGGAAAAGTTCAATTTTCTCCACTAGTTGGGAAAATGGTTGAGAAGATGTTCGATGAGGTTTGGGTCCTTGAGAAGATGTGAGTGGTTGCGGGGCTGAAAATGTGTTAGGTGTGACAGTAATCTTGGACCCAAGGTGTGTGGGAGTTATAACTAGATTGTCATTGGTCGAAGAAGATGGAGAGTCAGGTTCTTCTCTTGGTGGAGAAGGAACTAGAGAATGTGGCTCCTCAAGCGGGTAAAGGGCAAGGATTATGGTGCCCTCCACTTGCGGTTGAGGAGTAGGTAAGGTCGGGTCCTCCATAGGCAATAGGAAGGAGGATGGTGAGACCGGTGGTGCCGGTAAGGTTGAGGCATCCTCTAAGATGAGAGAGGTTGATGGAGAACTAACCGGGGAAAGAGGTTCATCCACATGTGATGGACTGATAGATGGACTAACCTCTTGAGGTTGGTCGGGGATGAAGGGTGAGACCGTATTGACTGTTTGAATGTTGTGTTCATGAGTGTTGTCAATCAAGGTCTGGACATTGTTTTGGGTCGGTGGATGATTGGGGAATGGTTGCTTGAAGATGTCGATGCCCTGATTAGGAGGTGCATTGGGATTGTCTAGGACAAGGTCACCCTTTTCAAGCATGTCTTGGATTATGTTTCTAAAGGTCTTACAGTTACCCGTGTCATGACCTTTGACACGATGGTAATTGTAGAAGTCATTTTCCCTATACCACGAGGGATGGTGCGTGAGGGATCAAATTGTGGAGGTGGTCGGATCTGGGGGAGATTGAGAACCCTCTGTCTAACAATTTTTTCTAGCACAGACATGTATGATTCTTTGAGAGGAGTATACTGTCATTATACGTATCTCTGCTGGAATTGGTGGGTGGCACTCTAAGATGTGGATGACTCAGGCTGATTGGTTGAAGAGGACAAAGGTCTAACAACCACAACGTTAGCTAAAGCTTTAGACTTAGGATTGAATGATGAAGGTTTAGAAGAAGAGGAGTCATTGATCTTAGAGTTGGGATTCTTGCTCTGCAACTTGACTTTATTCTCCTCGATGGCACGTAATTCAAGTTTGTGGGCCATCGTGAAGGCTTTGTCAAAGGTGCGGAAGGTCTGAACTCATAAGGTGGAAGAAATATGTTTGGCACAGGCTCGGGAGAAAAGTTCAATAAGTTTGGGTTGGGGTAAGGAAAAGGAGAGTTGATTGATGAGGCCTCTCCAGCAAGCAACAAAGTCAGCTATGGATTCATCCTTGAATTGGCAGATAGAATAGAGGTCTGTGATCGAGACCTTCTTGGTGATGTTGATGGAGAAGTGATCAAGAAAGAGCTGGGCCAGCTGTGTAAATGTGAAGAGGGAATGGCTGGCAAGAGAGCTATACCAGTCAAGCACAGCACCAGAGAGAGACATAGGAAACATGCATAAAAGCAATGCATCATCATGGGCAATAAGGTAACAGGTATGTCTGAATGCTTGTAAGTGTTGTTGTGGGTCTTCCTTGCTTTGAAAGTGAGAAAATTTAAGAAGTTCCCACTGGATGGGATATGGCCTGATCAGGACAGAAGGATGAATGGGCTCATTGCAAATTTGCTCATATGAGAGAGCATTACGTGAGCCAGAAACGGAGGTCTCTAGGCTAGACATCTTGTCCATCAGCATTTTGATGATGTCTACTGACGGATTGGTGGGTGGAGTGCCCCCTAGATTATAAGGCACTTGAAAGATATTGAGAGGGGCATATGACGTGGTTGGTTGCGTAGACGCAACATATGGGTAGCTAGTTATCAGGGCAGAATTTGAAGCCAAGGGCACTTGTGTTATGGGGTTGGTAGGCACAAGTTGGATAGGGGCCATCAAAGATGGTTGAGGAGTGGCCCCACTTGTTGAAGGGTAGACAGTTACTCTTGTGTTGATAGGTGCAAGAGTAGGGGGGATAGAGACCACTAGGTTTTGGAAAGGTGTAGGATTTGGTTGAGTAGTTTGAGGTTGAGGGGGTATCGGAACCCCCATAGAGGTAAGTCTAGAAGGAAAGGCTAAATTTTGAAGGTAGGACACGGTTGGGTTATTAGTCGAGGTGTTGGCTTGATTGTCTATAGGTTGAATTGTAGATATTGTTGATGTGATCATTGTCTCAACTAAGGAAGTCGGCATCCCATAGATTGGGTTGCCTAGGGAGTCTCGCATTTGGCTATGTACGAGATAGTGCTGCAAGGCTTTGACGTTGAGGCCTAAGAATCATGCAAAATCTTGGTCCCCTTCTGGGACAATAGGAGTCTGGGGCGGGGTTGGGCGAGTAGGAATTCTTTCAGTCTCCGAGTGGAACTCCATTATAGGACTGGTTATGGATGGTGAAGGTGGAAGCGGTTGTTGCCTAGCATGGTCAAGAAGAGCCTTGGTTTGACTACGTGTCAAAACCATTCAAGGCAAGAAAGGGTCAAGTTTTCGAAAACTGTATTTTTTCAGTTTCAAAAACTCAGAATGGGGTTTTGACAGAAAAAGGGGTGGGTTTTAAGGTTGCTATTTTGAAAAAAAAAGAACTGTGATAAAGACCGACGTCGGTTGGAAAACTGATGTCAGTGAGAAAGATGGCCGACGTCGGTTAGATAACTGATGCCGGTGATAAAAGGTGGCCGAAATTGGTGGTAAAACTGATGCCAGTGACTGTGTTTTCCAAAAACTCAAAAGACTTGAGAGTTTTTGGAAAAAAAAAGAAGAACGTCCTCACTAGCTCAAACAAGCAGATAAGAACAGAAAAGATGAAGAACACAAGCAGAGCCTAAGCGTTAAATCCCTAGAAATAAATTATTAAGCCCGTGTGGCTTATGCCTTAAAGTGATGTTTGGGGAGGTTGGCTATTAGAAGGGTCCTAGAAGAGGTAGTCTATGGATGGTTTTAGGTTTGTTTAGGTGCTCAAAAGTCTGTGTTAAGTTTCGTACTTGGCCTAGTGCTAAGGAGCAAGCTCCCCTCACTTCACGATCCCAGTGGTAAGCTGGTCTCACTTAGCCAAAATATACTTCCCCTATAGATTAGACTCTACCAGAGAACAGAGTGGGCTTTCCCCTTGGTGGTGAAATCCAAGTAGGATCGTCGGGACGGGTAAGGTATCCACTAGGTGATGAAATCCCAATCAGGCCTTGTCTCAGGTAAGTTTGATGTTTGATTTAGTGCACGTGGTTTGGTTGTGTAACATCAAGTGGAATACGATTAATTCAATATGTGGTTATTAATTACTAAGTGTGGACTAAGAAATGCAAGCAAGCAGAAATGGAATGCAATGTATTTTAAGCCCCAAGTCAAAATGTTAAGTTGGAATGAAAACAAGTTGAGAAAGGTTTGAAGAATATGATTTTTGACTAGTCTAGAAATGCAAGAAAAGAAAGAAAAGTTCTTTTTATTCCTGCTTATGATGTCTTTTAGAAGAGAAGAAAAAGGTGAAGAGGGAGAAACCTAATGCACCTAAATGAAAAAAGAAGGCAAGGAACCCAAGGAAGGCCCTAAGGGTCCCATCGGGCGTGCCAAAATGTTTCTATGCTATTTTCGCTTTCTACATTCAAAGAGAGAATTAAGAAACTAAGAGAAAAGGTCTAAGGATTTTATGTACCTGGATATAGTTTTGCGCACCAAAATTTAGACGATAGTGAGAACTCCTCTTTGGTTGTGGAGGATGACACCTGAAAGAGAAAGACACTAAAACACAAAAAATGTTAGATGACAAAAGGGTGGACTGCCAAGCAAAAGCTTGGTCCTAGAAGCGCTAAGGCTTCTTGGAGGATGACAGTCCACTATTAAAATAGAGTATGATAGAGAAATAAATGAGAAATAATAAAAGATTGAAAAGAAAGAACTAAAAGCAAATGTGTACTTGATAATCTGTAATCTGCTTAGGATAGTAGCCAACGTCGGTGATACTGTTGGCGTCAGTCAGGAAGGTCGCTGATGTCGGTTATACTGCCAATGTCGGTAGGGGAAATGGTCGAGGTCAGTCGGGGTAATGGTTAGGGACGGGTTACAGGATTAGTTTCTGGTCTGCAAGATGGACTGTGGTCTCGTCTGAGGGTCTGAGGGTCTGTGTGGGATAGTAAAACAGTAGATAGAATCTTTAATAAGAACTAAGGTAGAGGATATGTTGTTAGGAAAAGGGGTAAGGGGCAGGAAAAAGGCCTTTCAGCCTTTTTGGGAAGCAATTTAGTCAGGTTGATTAGATTGGTCTTAAGATGGTCTGTAGGTCTTTGATAGCTTGTGCTAAGTTGATTGGATAGAGGGTGTTGTCTAAAGAGAGACTAAACAGGTGTCAGAGGCAAAGAAAATGGAATAAGAGGTGAGAGAAGGCTTTTCAGCCTCTCTGGGAAGAACAGAGAAGGTTGGGTCAAGGATGCTTGGAATAGAAAGTAGATAGAATGCTAATATATTTGAAATGACACTGAAATAAAAATAGTACAAATACTTAGCTGTGACACGAGTTGGCAAAGGTGTAGGAGCTATGTTTTCATTGCCATTGGTGATGAAGATATCATGCAATCCCTGTGCAAAATGTCTGATGCAAGACCTTAGTGCCTAGAAAATGCTATCAAGAATGCTAATCCCTGTAAGAAAACAAGAAGCCAGAACACTAGAAAGCAAAAGCATGAGAACTTTGTTTCATCGAAAGAGGATTTGAGATTCGTGATTAGCTCCAGAGATTAACGATTTGTGATTAGATTCGCCAAAGGTTATAAATTTGGTTTAAGTAAAACCAACGTCGGTGATCCCGCTGGCGTCGGCCGACATTTGACCGACGTCAGTGGGTGGAGAACAAGTAAAAGAACCACCAAGCCCGTTCTCCATCTGCCAAGTGCATGATCCATTGAAGAATTGTCGAAGGTTGGGCTAAATATGCATGAGAGTTGGTTAGGCGGTTAGAAAGGAATAAGAATAGGTCTTGAGTGAGTCACAGGGTGGGAAATAGTCCAAGGCGAGGTGTCAGATGAGGTGTTATAGATGATGTGTCAAAGGGGAGGATATTAATAATAAATTATTTATTTTTAAATTAGTAAGTGCATGGTTTAGGAATGGGTTAGGAATGGACCAAAGGGGGAGGATGACCAAGGGTTAGACACAATTTCGGTGTCTACACACATATAGGAAAACAACCCTAAACTTCCGCATGTAAAATGAAAAAATGATAAAATTGGGAATATATAATGGATGACTAAAAGGTGATGCCCCAAAGTAACTAGAGAAATTATAGATAATGGTTTACACATGGTGTCAAAAGCCTATTTTTCAGCATGGTAATTATCTAAAATCACTGTTAAACTAGTTTTCACATTTGGATAATTTTTGTACATATTTTTTTATCTTTTTGACATTTTTCTTTTTATTTTTATTTTTTAATTTTTTACCTTGGATATACCAATAAAATAATATATAACAATCTCAGGCATGAAATATTTTAAGGAGCATGATGTTCATAGGTTAATCAAGCTCCTCTCCATCTTTTATGGCTAGTTTTTAAGCTCATGATCCATATTTGGAAATAACAACATATGGACCTAACTAGTTAGGGTCAAATTTTCCCTTCTCTCTTAGCATTAAAGTTTTGTTGGTTATCCTTGAGAATAAGATATCCGATTGTAAATTACATAGCTTTAATCTTCTTATTATATCTATGATGAAGTAAATTATGGTAAACTTATAGATGGTTTAAATCATTAAGTCATTTCTCATCCAAGAGGTCAAGTCAATTCAAGCATGAAATTCAATATGATTCTTCATATCTGATTTGTTGTAATGATATTCACAAATACGGAATCTTGACTTCAATGGAAAGAATAGACTTACTATTTTAAATGAGAGAATAAAGGGTTACCCCTATGTGGGTGTAGATACTAGTGTGGTATGCCCAAAGGGAAGGATACAACTAAGTATGCTAATCATGACAAACTTCATTAACAAATATTTTAAGAATGCAAAAAATTATTTTGATTTTACCTCAACCTGGCCATTAACCCATGTGTAACAAGGGGTGGACCATATATGTTTAATATGGTAGGTTTGGTAAAGAGGCTTAACATATTTATTTTTACAGGATTTACCATTGTCAAAAATGAGAGTGGAAAGAATACTAAAGTGATAGACAATGTGGTTAAGGATAAACTTGGAGATTTGCTTTCCAATGACATAGGGAAGTGGCATTGACTCAACACAATTGGTAAAATATTCAATTTTGGTCATAATATCCTTATGTCCATTAGAATAGGTAGGATTTATTTTCCTAATGAGGTCTAACCCCTATGTGTAAAATAGCCAAGGTGTTGTGATAGGTTGAAATTCTTGTGAGGGACTATGGATAATATCTCCATGTTTTTGACAAGGTACACTCTTTTTGACATAGGCACATGAATCAGATTCCATTGTTGACCAATAATAACCTAATCAAAGAAGCTTTTTAAAAAGGATCATACCATTTGAATGTGATCCAAAAATTCCCTCATTAATTTCTCTAATTACCAAATTAGACTCTTCAAAATTTAAACAATGTAGAAGGGTTCCATCATAGCCTCGATAATATAGGGTGTTGCAAAGGATTGTGTAGTGGGATATGTGTTGAATAAAGGATTTTCATTTGTTAGAGGATAAATCATATGGGATGGTATGGTTATGATGATATTTATAGATATCAAAGTACCATGGAGAATCGGGACCAACCACCTCACAATCCATCTCTGAATCAGGTGTATCATAAGCATGTGTCCTTAAGTACTCAACCAAAAATTTGTTATGTTTTATATTTAAATATAGTAGAGATCCAATTTTCACCATAGCATCTTCTACTCAATTATTTATTATTCGTACTTTTTTGAATTGGATGTACTCAAAGGATGATTTCAAGCTATCCACCATTCTCTTCTAAGGGATTAATTAATCATCATGTGCTTGGAATTCATTAGTGACTTGATTGGTGATAAGTTTGTAATTTCAAAAAATAAGATGTTGGATTCCCTATTGAATTGACATCTCGAGGCATGTTATACGACATTTATATTCATCTATGTTATTTGTAAAAGGGAATTCGATCCCGAATGCTTTAGGAATGCATTCCCCATCAAGTGTTATTAACAAGATACCTACACTCGAGCCATGGTTTGTAAGAGAACCATCAAAGAAAATATGCCATACTAGGGATTTATCGGTAGACATGATTACATCATTTGAAAACTCTACCATGAGAAGTATTTTACTGTTGAGCAGTGCTTATACTAATACATTTGTTAGAACTTGTATTTTGATTACTTTTTAGTTAACATACTCTAAATCAAACTCACTAAGAAGCATAACCCACTTAGCCATCCTGCTTGTTAGAGAGATTTTGGATAGCAGATATTTAAGAGGGTCAATTTTGGCAATGATTTTTGTTTGATTATTAAGCATGTAATGCCATATTTTTTGGAAAGTAAAACAACCGTAAGACAATCTTTTTCTATTTGATAATAATTTAGCTCATAGGATATCAATGTTCTTCTCAAGTAGTAGACTACTCATTCTTTTTTATTATCATCATGCTTTGCTAAAAATTCTTCAAGTGCATATTGAGTAGTTGAGATGTACAAAAAAAATGTTTACCCATAATAGGTGGCATAACACACTAATGTATTTGAAAGATATTGTTTGATATTATTAAATTCCCTTTCATAATTTATGATCCATGTAAAAGGAGTATCCATTTTTAGCAAAAAGGTGAATGGGTGACAAATGTTTACAAGCTAAGATATGAATCTTCTAATTGTCTATATTTTCCCTTGTAGACTTGTAAGCTATTTAAAAAATTTAGGTGGAGGCATATCCATGATAGATGACACCTTTGAAGGGTCAAATTCAATGCCACACTATTAAATAATAAATCCTAATAGCTTTATTGATGTTACACCAAACACACATTTCTTTAGATTTAACCTCATGTTGTACTCTATCATATGCTCAAAAAAGTAATGAAGCACTTGAGGATGATCTATCCTGTATTTAGACTTATCTAGAATATCATCTACATAGTCTTCCATAATATCATTAAGCATGTCATAAAAATCATCATCATTTCCCTATTATATTAAGCCCTATTATTTTTCAAACCAAAAGGCATCACCTGATAATAAAATATCCCCCATGGAGTTTTAAATGTTTTTTATATTGATCTTTGAAAAAAACATTTATCTAATTGTATCCTTTAAAACATCCATTAAAGATAGCATCTCATGGCCTGCAGTTGAATCTATAATCATATCTATGTTAGGTAATGAAAAATCATCCTTTGGTCATGCTTTATTTATATCATAGAAGTTTGTGCATACTCTAATCCCTTCAAGTTTATTTGACAATGGTATAATGTTTGATATCTAGTCTAAGTAATCAATGGGGTGTATAAAGCCAACTACTAACTATTTTCTTTAGTTCTTCCTTTACCAGTAGTGTAATCTTGGGATGCATTTTATAGAGCTTTTGTTTTACTGGTTTTACATCTAAATGCACTACAAGGTGGTGAAATATTAATTATAGACTTAACCCTATAATATATGCATAAGACCATGTGAACACATTAAAAAACTCACTAAGCAACAATGTAAATATATCCTTTTCTTCTTAATTGAGTGATCTAACAAGTTTTATAATTTTTTGGTCATCTTCAGTGCCTATGTTTAAAGAAATGGTTTCTTCAAAAAGTAAACTTGATTGATAGTTATAATATAGGGATGGTGTAATAAGATTAAAATATTCCTAAAATTCTTCTTGTTTGGATGTGGAGGTAGAACTGATAGAGTGATATAATTACTATATCCCAAAGTATGTTGAATTTACTAGTTGTATTTCCTTTCTTGTGGTCACTGACTGGAATTTGATCTCTATTTCTACAAAATTCAGATATAGCTTCATGATTCTAAAAATGATCTAGTTGAGGTTTGGATAATTGGTCCTATTAGATGAGAGATGGATATGTAAATTCAAGTGTTAGGATGACATTTTAATGGAAGAGGTTGGTAAGGGATAGATCTTCAAAATGGATAATTATAGAACCCACCTTATTATTTGAAGAATCATCTTCTAACTCACTAGAAGAGTCACTATGGGAGATTTTAAGATGAAAATCAAGTGGGTTAAATATTATACCATTCTTCATCTCATTTTATTTTAGTATTATAGGTTCAATGGTACCTTGTTTATGTAGTCCAAGACCTTTACCTTTATAGTTCATTATTTTGCACATGATGGATTTTACAACAAGATACTTATTAGTGGAAAAGAAAGTAGCTAATTCATCAAAATAAATCTAGGAAGAATTTGAATAATTAATATGTTCATTGAAAAGAAGGCCTCCCTCAATAAATTTTATTTGACTGAGCTTCTTAACCATTATTTTATCCTTTAGATGGTGTGGTCTGCCATAGTCATCTCAATTGGTGTGTATTGTACTTGTGTAAAAATCCTAGATGATGTACTCATTCATGCCTTGATCAATAATTTTAAAATGAGAAGAAGTGTATGAGGATGTTTTTTTTTCAAATGGTGGATTGGATGTTTTCTCACTAGAAGGTTTATTAGAAGCTTTCTCGATAGATGGTCGATTTGAGTCTTTCTTAGATAAAGTATTTAAAGCTTCTTCAGATGGTTGGTTAGATGTTTCATTGGTTAATGATTTTTTAATGGATACAGAGGGAGTTGATGTATTAATCCAACCACCAAGGGGAGGTGTTTGAAATAAGATTTCAAGATTGACATAGTTTTCAAGTGAAGGATAATCTTAAACAAGGGTAAAATTATCACTTGTGAATGGTAGATAGTTTGATTTTTGATATATTACTTTTAATAGCTTGTATTATTGGAGGGGATGAAGATCAACTTGTATAGTTACTTATATTCTTACATGGGAAAATTTCAAACATTGGTGAGGAGTGGATGGAATGTCATTCATAGAATGAATCTACAGAAGTCTAAGCAGTATATTATATGGTAAATCAAGATCAATAACATGAATAAGAGTTTCCTTAATGATAGACTCTACCATCAAAGGGAGATAGATTGTGCCAATAGACTAACATTAATTATTATCGTATACCTTTATGGTAATTATATTTGCTTCTAATGTCATTATTGGATACCTAAGATGTTTTATGAGTTTTAGTGTACATAGATTAAGGGATAAACCATTATCTATGAAAACCCTTTTTACCTTGTGCCTATAAAAATTAACCTCTATATACAATAAGAGGTTATGTTTTGAACCTAAAGGAAAAACATATGAATGATTAAATGTTACATGATTATTTGTTACCAAAGAACCTATTAATGCTTATAAATTTATAGAATTAATATTTTGAGGGACATTAGACTCTTGGAATAATTTATACAAAATATATTTATATATAGGTGAGGTCTTGAGAAGATCTAAAATTGAGATATTAGCTAGTGTTTTCTCAAGATGGTCAATAATGTTATACTTGAGTTCAACATTAGAGGGAGATGCACACGATAAGATAAGCTTTTCATGTCTTATAGTGACTAAACATTCATATTATGGTAAATTGATAATGTTAACATGTCTATGCACCATATCAATGCTATTGATTATGTAATCAAATGGATGACTAGCTTGATTAACATTACTTGATTCTAGTTGTTCTTATTTTTTATTGCCTTTACCTTAATCATGATTATATAATGGGTCTTGGTATATCCCTAATTTTTGGTGTTTAGATGGTGGGTTTTCAACTGCTATGTCACTTCTATCAATAATGTTTTGAACATAATATTTTAAGTGCATACATAATTTTGTTGAATTCCCTATAATCCTATGGTATTGATAATATTTTTCCTCTTTATACCAATCAAGTTTGGAAAAATTTTATTCAAAGGGTTTTGTGTTTGGCCATATAATCATGTTTACATGAGCCAATTTCTAGAAAACAATATCATAAGAGTCACCCAATTGAGTGAACTTATGTTTAGGTCCCCTTTGTTTTATTTGCCTACCAAAAATTGTATTTTTGTTATTTGATTGGTTGTATGTTTGTGTTTGTGGGTTCTAAGTCTATTTTACATCAGTTATACCATCTCCAAAAAGATTTTTATTTTTTGAAAATAATTTTGGTTTGTCTAGTAGTTTTAAGGAATTGTTATTATTTGGTTTAAATATTCTGATTACACCTCTATTGATCAAATTTATTTACACTTGAATTCCCTTTTCAATAATCTCATTAAAAGATATTGTGCAAAGAAGTAACAAATGATGTCTAAAATTTAAGTTTAAGCTATTCATAAAAATGTCCACTAGCTCTATTTAAGAAATGACCATGTAAAATGACTTCTCATTACTAGCCATATCTAGAAAAAGGAAGTAAAAGTTTTGCCCTTTTTTTATTTGGTGTTGTGAAAATATAGATATGTCAATTACTTTTCAATATTTTAAGATAAGTTTTAGAAACACTTTTCAAATTAGTCTTCAAAATTGAAGATTTATCCTTTAAAGAGTCATGAGAACCATTTAAGGGCTTGGCCCTTGATACTTCAAAGAAATTAATACAACATGAATTTTTTACTATAATTAATGTCTACACATGCATTATAGAAGCTAGTTAAATATTCCCTAAGATCTCATTTGCCTTTATACTTATCAAATTTTATGAGTTCAAAGTATTTGGGAAAATGTGTAGTCATTTTACTCACATCATATGGATATGAGCAAATTTCATAAAACATAAATTATTTTTGTTGATTATAAGAGCCATATAGTAATCCTTGAACTCTATACTTTATATTTTTAAATTATTGAATGAGATAAGGGGATAGTTGGTCGATTTGACTTAATGAATTAGGTTGTTAACTTGTGAATTGATTTATATTTTGTGGTGTATTGATTAAAAAATTTGGATTTTGATTATTAAAGTTGATGTTTTGAGGATGTGAAAAGGTATTAATGTTATAACCAAGGTTTTTATTTATATTGGAACCAAAATTTGTTTGAGTTTAATTTAGGTTAAATCCAAAATTGGTTTGATTTGGGTTTTGATTAAAACCAAAGCTGGAGTTTTGTGTAAAGTTTAAATTTGTTTTATTTTCATTTGGGTTGAATATTAGATTTTTTAATGTTTTAGTGTTGGATTTCATGGGATTAAGATTCCTATTTTGACTAAAACCTATTTAGTTAAACAAACTTGAATTATTTTATTGTGGAAGCATGTTGGAGTTTGAATTAAACTAATTGAAACCTAGGTTTGAATTAGTTTGTTTTTGAATTTGGATTGGGTTTTTTTGGTTTTGGTTAGAATTTGTGTTGGTATTATTGAATTTAAGGTTGACATTGGATTATTTTTGTTTTTGGTTTGAGTTCAATTGATTTAGAGTTAAATTCGGATTTTGATTAGATAAAACCAATCCAAGTAACAACTGATTTGGTACACTATGATTTAAGTTTAGATTATTGAATGTGTGTGAAAATAATTAAAACTAAGATTTTATGAATAATTTGGAAAGATAAAATATTTATTCATGCTTTGATTTTTATTAGATATAATTGGTGAGCTTTAGAAGCTCTGATTGGGATTGATTAATGAGTTTGAATGAAGATTCAAACTCAAATTAATTTGATTATAACCTTGTGAATTTTGGTGTGTACTCAAATTTATCATAATAAAATTTTAATCTATTAAACTTGAAATAGATGGGAGAACCATATTTAGGTTTGGATGATTTTATTGTATTATTGGTAAAATTGAAGTAAGATTCAAGTTTTGATTCATGGGGTGCATGATTGATGAGTTTGAAGGTATATTCAAACTTAGATTGTTTAGATGGTGTTGGGAAGATAAATTTATCTTTACATTCATATTGGGATTACAAAAGGGACTAATTTATTAATGAGATTGAAAGTTCATAATCTCTTGATCTACTTGAATTGCATGGATTTTCATGGAAAAACCATGGATAGTTTGGGATGACTCCTCACATGAAATACTTTTCCCTTTATCTTGAGTGACTTAGGGATGAGGTTATGAGGAAATAATAAGAGCATTTCTACCCTCTAAATAAATCTATGAGTTTTTTTTATTGAGATTAGAAGATAAAGGATCTTTACACGGAATTAAATATTGTAAATTGCTTACATCAAAATTGAATGGAAAATTTTATCCAAATCCTAAAACTCAAAGAAGTACTTCATTTTTTTTGACATGATATACTCATCAATATAAGGTGGAGGTTAGACAACTTTGGGTCTATCCTCATCCTAGTAATACCCTCCATCTTCTTCTTGATTATTTATCTCATATATATATATACACATACCTAGTAATACCCTCCATCTTCTTCTTGATTAGTTATTTCATATATATATATATATATATATATATATATATATATATATATATATATATATATATATATGATGCTCTTAACTAGGGAATTAAAAGGGGTCATTGCCAAAACATTCTTCCCTTACATTAGGAGGATTTAACATGGCCATTTTCCTAGTAATGGAAATTATTAAGAAAAAGAAATAAAAATGACTCAAAGAGAAGATATTCTAAATTAATAATAATAATCAAAAAATTTGATTGAAAAACTTGAATTCTTGAACCAATTATTTGAAGTTGTTAATATGAAGACTTCACTTCAGGATGTGATTTGAGATCAAAATAACTAGTTTTCAATAAGGAATCTTAGCATGTGGTAGACAAAAGGAAACAACAAATGAAATTTACATTTTAAATAGTTAATAAATTGCACATAAAAGGTGAAAAACTAGGATGGGCATCATGAACAACTATTAGGCCTTACATTGTCAGTGATTTATCTATACTCTTAGTTATGGATTAATATTTCAAGGCAATAACCATGGAGGATCCTACCATTCCCATGGCTCACTGAGTCTAGTTTTGAGGGTGTGTGGAAGGTAGTTTCTTAGTGGTAAATGTTAACCGATGTACCAAAGTTGAATAACAAAAGAAGTTATCCTAGGATTAAGGTTTTAAAAAGCTTATATGGGGCAGGGGGAAACTATGGAAGAAATAGATAAAATGGATTCACACTATTGAGTCTTGTCCCAAAGTGCTTAACATAA
The DNA here is from genome assembly GCA_037957365.1 of Torreya grandis. Classification (NCBI taxonomy): domain Eukaryota; kingdom Viridiplantae; phylum Streptophyta; class Pinopsida; order Cupressales; family Taxaceae; genus Torreya; species Torreya grandis. Next base: position 17,977 of record JARHVA010011282.1, on the reverse strand, counting down.
TCATAGGGGTCTCAGTGTAATGATAATTGTTGATATTTTATTTTGAGGCAACTGTTAAAACCCTAGGTATTAGAGCATAAAATCCCCTCACATCATGGTGTTTTTAAAATACACAAATACTTAGGCAATTTAAATTACTAGATCTCAATTTATATACCCCATCGGTAAATAGGGTTTGGTCTACTACATGGTGGTGAAATTCATGGTTGATAGAGCCCGTAAAAATAAAAAATAAAAATTAAGTATTCATTTATATTTTATGAGTATCATCACCAATGTGATGCCAATGAAAGATAATACACAGGCACTACTTGGGTAACACAAAATATTATAGAAATATTTATGATTCTTGAGTATAATCACCAATGTGACACCAAGAGAAGATAATACACAATTTCCACAATCAAAAATAGAATGGTGAATTAAAATGTGATGTAATTACTAAAAAGTTTGAAAGCAAAATTAAAATCATTAGTAAAATAAAATTGGCTCTTTATTATCCTTTTTGTTCATTCTCTTTGACAAGCATTCTATAATCAAGTTGTTAGAATGTTTACTTAGGCTTGGATCAAGGCAACCTATAATATAACAAATAAAAACCAGAAAAATAAATTAGAAAACACCTCTCTGTAATTAAATCACAGTTACACAATAAGATAATAAAGTGAAATTGTGATCAAATTAACATAATAAAAATACATAATACAAAAAATAGAAAACAAAAAAACTCATGCTCATGAATGATTTTGCTACCCAAGACAATGAATTCGCTACTCACAGAGACGAATCCATTTCTAGAAATGTTGAATTAGCTATTGAGAACAATGATTTCAATTCCAAAAAGATGATTTTGATGCCAAAAGGGTGAATTCACTACTAAAAAGGATGAATTTTATATTGAGAATGTCAAATTCAATATTAAAAATGATGAACTCATTAAACTTGTAGAAAACACAAAATTACTAATAGAATAATTTCACTATGCAGTTGATCAAATTCCCTATTTAGGTCTATAATTTCACTATTTATGCTCTCAAATTCACTGTTACATAGTAATCATATATATCCACACAAAAACACTTGATAATAACCTATATCTTGTAATAGCACTCAAAAAGACAAGATTAAATGCATATGTAAACACAAACAAAAAAATAAAATGAGGAAATACTTCCTAAATGTAAGTATGATGATCAAAAGATGAAAAAATGAGGTAAGGTCCCACTAAAAGTGCAAGAAATGTGTGAACTAAATTTAGAAGTGCTAATAAGATTAACTAATCATAATATTGAATAAATTAAACCTAAGATAGAAAAATAAACAAAGAAAACTAAGAAAACACAATCTTTATGTTTTAAATTGGCAAGATTTCTCCATTGTGATGTAAAATTGATTCGTTCTTTAAAAATGTGGTTCTCACTCTTCCAATTCAAAGGAGAATGAGAAACATTTTGGTGAAAAAGGAGTTTTGTATGATTTGATTCACTTAGATTCACTTGTGAATAGAACTTTATTAGAATAAGTCTAGATTCTAATAGATTTAATTTGAGGACTCTTAAAAATGAAGGTTTCCAAGTTTATTTATATATTTTTGGAGGAATATCCAATGATGAAGGACTAATTGTATTTATTAAATGATCCAAATAATCAATTATGGCTAATGAGTCCTCACCCATGAGGATGAAAACCATTTCAAATGGTTGAGAGAGGCATGGGATTGGTTAACTGAGTCAATAGGAATAAGTCAAACTTATTGACAACTTAGGGGATGAGTCATAGGAGGTTGTGAAAGTTATAATTTTGGTTGGAATGAGAGAGAAAAAGGTGGAAGATTTTTGGATGAGGTGTAAAATCTATATTTTATTTTTAAAATAAGGATTTAAAGTGTGTAGAATTGAATAATTTGACTTATTCAATTATTTAAATTTGGAGGGAGATGTGATGAATTATTTTAAGAATAATTATTAATAGGTTTAGGTTTATTTTGACACTTAATTAAATTTAAGTGTCTATAATAGGTATCATCCACTTGCTTAATGCATTTGAGTTAATCTCAGCTAGCCTTAGTGATTGATGTTACTCAACATTTTTTGGCATCATTCTTTCTTACAGGTTGATCTCCAAATGCTCTTATCTTTTTATGAATCATCCATTTTACTTCCATTTTGTGAGTGATATGCATCTTACACTCTCACTATTTTACAAGTCATTTTCAGTCTCATTATTTTATGAGTCTGGACCTCTCATGCTTTAGTTTTTTGGTGAGTCAATTTTATGGGTGTCTATGTATTTTTAAAAAAATCACTAATATACTTTAGTCCTTTCTCACATTCTTTCCATTGGATGAGCCCATTCCTATTTTTCCTCTACAAGTTGATTGTTTTGAATTGCCATCAATTATATTATATCCCACATTCTGGGAGAACTTTGTTTGGCCTAAAGTGTTATAACCTATGTCCATGGGAATATATAGGTATAATCCAATTGCCTATTTCATTTGGAGTTATCTCAACCACACATTCCTTATTCTTATATTTCCCCTAACCATTCTAGTTTCATTGTTCCTTATATCTTAGGGGTAATCTTTTTGTTGATTTTACCTGTGTTATTTCTCCCTATATCCTAGGTCAACCTTTGTGCCAATAATAATACTTCTATTACACATACACAAATGGTTAGATTAGTAATTTTCTTGTTTGTGTTATATTATTTGTTTGTTCATTTGTTTTAACTTAAGTTTTCTATTACTCTTTCTTTAACTTAATTGTTTATTACTTACACCATAGATTTTTTTTAATTCATTGCACTTTAGATTAGCTTGTCTATTGTATTTATGGTTTTTTCCTTTTGAGTGTTGTGTGTCTAAGGAAAATTAGTTGACACTTTAACCTTGTTTATAACTTAGGCTTGATTTGTTTACTTTTTGAATTTATATTGTGTTTTTGTGCTTCCCTTCCCCTTAGTTGTCATAGAATTATTACAATTTATTTAAACTTGAGTATTTATTAACTATATCTTGTACTTGAGTTTAAAATATTTGTATTCATACCTAAATTCCATGTCAAATCTTGTGTCTATAGGACTATGTAGGTAGTGTCCACTTGCCTAGCACATTTGGTGTTAGCTAGGCGAGTCTCAGTGATTGATGTGAGTTGCCATTTTTTTATCATTCCTTCTTATAGGTTTGTCTCCAAACATAAGAAATTAGGTATGAAATAGTAATCCAAGGGAAAAGATATATTAGTCACTTGTTAGTATAATCAAACCTATAAAAATAGGTTTAAGATAAAGCATTCCCAAGCCTAGATACTAGGGCGAGATTGATGATAATAAGACAACACAAAACACAACTAGAAATATAAAAGACAAATCACTTTCACCTCCCTTGTAGCTCCAAATCACTTGTTGAATAGTATTGGTTCACTCAACTTGTGTCTAAATTGGAGGCTTCATCAATGCTCTTACTATGTATTTAACACCTCCCCTTTGTGCACTATGGTTTTGGCCTTGGCATGTGTTGGTCTACAAAGCCTCTCTTATAAATTCTACATAATAAATTTAGGCAAAAGATCTTATTGGAAGTGAGTGTGAGACATTATATTTTATAGGTTTTAAACTAACCCAAAAGTAGGTGTATTTAGGTCTAGACTAACCCTAAGTCAATCTTGTGAGTACAAAAATAATTAATAATGTCCTTAATTATGCATCTATGGAAACATGGATCAACATTTCTCCTTTGTAAGGCATTTATGTTGATATTTTGGAATTCTTGACTTTGAGGATGATGTCATCTTGCCCTCATTTCCTTTTGATATTTTGTTGAATTTTGTTTTTTGTAAATTATATTTTTAATAATTAAATGTGGATTATTTAACTAAGCATTCAATTGGATTTTATTATTTAATTAATTCTACTTAGGCTTTTGGTCATTTCAATAATTTGATCAAGTGCCCCACTTAAATGGCCTAAACTATTAGTTTGATATATCACTACCCAACTAGGGATGAATATGTGGGAGATTATTATTTAATTATATATTAACACCCCAAATAGGTATGAATGTATGTAATTTTAGGCACTTGCATCCAATGTGTGGATGAATTTGAGATGGTCAGTGATTTCTAGGCTCAATTTTCATAGTTTGGTAGAAATCAATCTAAAATTTGATTTAGACATGGATGTGGATAAAAAGTATTTTCTAAACTCCCTTTTCACTTAGGAATTACCAAAAAAACACCTATCAATATCACTTAATCATTCACATAATTGACTTATGCTTCCATATTGTTCCCTATTTCCATATCAATCATAAGAATAATATTATTAAAGGTTTGAAGAATATAAAGATAAACATATGAGTAATATTTTAAAAGTTACAAGATATATCACTACATTAATTCACATATAGCATATTTTACAAGTATTCATACACAAGCCCATATAAGGCTAAGAATTACATTAGTCTAAAGTCCTCTTTAGAGTATTGGATATGTAGTAAGTTCTCACTTGTAGAGGCATATTTTATGTGAACTTGAATTCACTTGAGCCCACTAACCCTTATTTCAAAAGGTGGAATGACATAATTATATGACTTGGAGTTTTGAGATACACATTGATAGTTAAAACCTATGTGCACAATCAAAACATATAATCTATGAGGCAAGAACAAAACCTAATAGGGGTAGGTTGAATTTATTGAAAATAACCTATATTAAATATAGGATAAAAATGTTCAAAGGAAGGAACTAACATAAATGGTAGTGTCTAGAGTTTAATGGGAGTGTTTGGGCAAGATAAAAAATACAAAATAGAAATGAACAGAACATAGAGTTGAGTTATAGGATTAGGAAGAAGCTGGGAATTGATGACAATTTAAAATATATATATATGACTTCTTATAATCCTTAGCCGCATAGGTTTACAATAGTTTTTATATTTATTACACATGATTGAATGAATTTATTGCTAATATTATATTATACTTCCTATATCCAAGCTTTACATAAGTATATTCAAGGTTTTATTTCTATAGGGTATTTGTGTAAACACCCATTTTGAATGAAACATTATAGTGAACCCAAACTATTAATATAATTAAACTAAACCCTATATCACCCTAGGATTTTAACCTTCTATAGTTTCATATTATTTTATTTATTATTTCCATATCTAATTATGGTATGGACATAGTATGGGCAATGTTTATTATCCTTATTGACATAGCCTTTGTGCTTGTTATTTTGGGTGTGTTTGGATTTATCACCCCAAAATTTATCCCAATAATGAAGATCCTAAGGAGCCCAATCCTTTGGATTTTATCTTTAATCTTCTTGGTGATCAATACATTGTCTATGAAGACCTTATGGATAATATAAAATGTGATCATGAGTCTTCTTTTGTATCAGCCCCTTACACTTATACTAATGAATGGAGTAATGATCTAATTTATGAAAATGAAAAAAAAAATGATTACATAGATACTCATATTAATACTTATGATTAAAATTATGATAGTTATTCTACATATCTATAAAGTGAGTGTGAGGAGTCTAACTCTCTTATTTCTCCCATATTGCTTTATTTACAATCTAATGATGTATTTCTTGAGAAAACACCTAGTTTATCTTTACCATTTACTAATTTATTACATAAAACTCAATCTTACAAAATAGACATGCATGATTAAAAAATGAAGACTATTATTAAAATTGTTGGTCATAGTCATATTTCATGAAAACAATATTCTCATGATGTACATGTACAAACATTTCAATGCATTTCCCCTTTATTAAATATTACACATGTTGAGTTATTTCCTTCTATAACAAATATTTACAATGTTAAAAAAATTGAAGATTATTTTCCATTATTATAAAAATAAAAATGTGTAGATACCTATCTTTCTATAGATCTAAATGTTACAAATTCATGCAATATTTTTATCCTTCTCCTTCTCTAATGGAAACATGAAAATTATAGTAGTAGTAAAAGTAGTATACATGATCCATGTGAAAATGAATCAAATGGATACAATAATTTTAATTTTAATTTAAATGATTAAAATATCCATAGTGATGAGGAGGAATACTTTTATACAATGCATTCTCCTTATAATTATTTGATGCATATAAAAATAAAAGGTGAAATTTGATTTATTTCAGGTAATGAAGATTCAACCAGTCAATCTATTTGCCAAAATATACATGTTATGTCAATTGAACTTATATTAAATAATTATTTACATAATAGACATAAAAATGATAATGGCATTAGTGAACACAATGTTTCTTTCTTTGAACTCTAATGCAATACTACTCCTTTATAATAAACATACAATACATCTTCAGTAGAAAGTGATGTAGAAGAGCCTATTACCACACCTCCCTTAATTATTTTAAAAAGTGTCCCAATGGAAACATATAATCATAAGGTTCAACCATTAAATTAACTAATTTAAAATTATAATATTCAATCTCTAGAGATCATTTTTCTTATGAATATTGTGGGTGATCTTCAACAAAAAGTGCAGTTAATTTACCAAACATGAAAATAATTTCAAGATCTTTCTTTCAAAACATTGGCTTTAAAAAAAATTGGGGGTAATTAAGATACCTACAGAGACACATGAATATATATTAATTGAATCAAAAGATATAAATATATCACACAAGACAACTCTTATAATAAATATATAGTAGGTCAAGGCTATATACTAATGCTTACGCATGCTTATACTCATGCTATTATCTTACATAGTGTACTTGATATTATATTTGATAGGACATTTTGATAAAAACATGTATCTAGGGACTAGTATGACATGTTTATACTAGTTTATTATATTTTAATTATTTCATATTATCACATGGATTACTTGAGTGTACTATATTTTTTCTTCCTTATGTTGATTGTGGAATATTTTAACATGTTCCTTACTTTTTGGCCCTAGTGCCCTAAGTGTGGATTATCTCTTTGGTGTGTGGAAATTTGAACATGTCCTCCCCTTGAGTGTGAAACATTTTAACATTCCCCTTGTTTATGATATTTTTATACCCTTTTTATTTTGAAATTGAGTATTCTTATATTTGTGATTGATTATTTATAAATATTGTTACTTCAAGACATTTTCTTGATCCATATCATGCATCTTATGCCTTCTTGTGATTTGATACTACTAGCTTCATTGATATATATATATATATATATATATATATATATATATATGATACCCATATATGCCTCTTTACTACATGATGGATACTTATATAACATGGTTATTTTATCCTTTTGAGATAAGATGACTATCACATTACATTCCCCTCACCTTAAATGTGGGGAGACTATCAATGGGGGCATGTCATAAAGACATGAGTACATATACATATAGCTGGTAGAATTGGTATAATTTGATATAGTTCACATGATTCAAATATATAATTCTGACAAAATATTTTAAATTTGGCACCAATTTTCATAGATTTGGGATAGAGTTTTTCAGATTTATGACACATATTATATATAATTTAGAGATCATAGATTATATTTTGATAGATACTTTATCTTAAGACACATTAGAGATGTATATGCCCTACAGATGCACTAAATTATAGATAGATTATTCAAATTATACAAATATTCATGTATTAACCTTACCAAGAAGTTGTTGGCCATTTTTGGCCCACATAAGAAGCCCTTGCATGGTTTGATGAAGTAGTAGATCAAAGGCTTAGTAAGGGGATCAAAGATTAAAAATTGGAAGATATCATGTAGGTTCTCATGTCCTTTAAACATTTTGGAGCATGGATCATATTACATAAACCCTATTGGATGTTAAGAGTGATTGGAAAAAGTGTGTAAATGTAAGGGATCCATATGCTTCTTCATTGTGTTCATCTAGGCATCTTGGGTCTAGTGGAAGAATTTTTTAGTAGGCACTTTGCTAACATCACCATTTCCACATGTGGATAAGTTAGGAATATTTTTTGATATTTTTTTGTTCACTTTTTTTCCAAGTTTATATGCACCAAGTTGTAATTCCTCTATTAAAGTGCATCAAAAGTTATGGAGATCCAAAGTTGGCCTCTTAGCCAAATTATGTTATTTTCCATACTTAGCCATTGTCAAAGAAGTTCAAATAGAGTTAGGTGAGAATATTAACAAGGACATATCTCACACATAAAATATATATAGATGTGAAATTGGTCACATTGGTTTATTTATCTTGGTCCCTATTTAGTATATGTTAAGTTCTCTATCCTTCACCGAAGTGCAAATGGAGTTACACATGATCAAAGTTGGCTCCTTATTCAGATTTCACTAAGTTTTTCATACTTAACCAGTTGATCTCAACCATCACTAGGACATCATAGAGAAATTAGTGGACTAACCAACTTGTGCATTTAATATCTCTACTCAGAAGCCTCACATCACTAGTGGAACAAACACAATTATAGATTTACATGCCAGGATCACCTCAAAAAATTTCAAGCTCGCTCAAACTTTCTAACTCAAGATATAAATATTCAAAGATGGACATGTTTAGTAATACACTCATGCTAACATCAAGTTTAAGATCTAACAAATTAACTCATTTTGAAATTAAATTTGATGGTCACATGAACATTAATGATAGTTGAATGAATATCATTTGATGTCTCATAGATCATCAAATTGAAGATCATGAACTAGTTATTAGATTTAAACTAGTGGGTCCTAACAAGATAAATGGTCCTCACTCAATCATACATCTTGATCTAATGGTGTGATATGATTCAAATATTCAAATAGTGTGAGAGATCGACATGTGGCATAAGCATGTAAGATGGTAGACTGATTACAGTGTCCTAAGGATTAATGCATGATTGACATGTGGCATAATTGGGGATAAGGTTGACATTTTAAATATGGATTTGAGGGCTTCCATTCATTTATACCTAGCAAATCTAATAAAGTGAGCTGAATCAAGGGCCAATTATTTGATTTGTATTTTTGATAGCTAATGACATAAATAACTAATCTCAAATATGTTTTGAGTTGAACTAAAATGTGTAAAAATGACTAGGCATTACTGGTAAATCTCCTTAAATGAAAAAAAGGTCTTTCAGACCTAATATAAATCAAAGGTTGACAAGTTGGTAGCTAAATAGGACTGAGCATCAATTAGAGTATGTAGGACTATAGGAAAAGTAGTGACATTAGATTGGTTTTCCATCTATATTAGATCTATAAAAATAGAGTAGATATCTATTTAAATCAAAGGGTCTCATCTCTCGATGTGTCTCTATAATTGATAAAGTAGGTAATATATTGCTCAAGGCATGACATGATTTCTAGTATCAAGATTCAAGGATTTGATCCTCATGAGCATGTCAAGTGGACTTAGGGTCCTAAGGTAGTGAATTGATAGTATAAGAACAAATTAAGGGTATTGATTCTATTCAAATAGACTTACTCATCATAGAACAAAACCTTGTCTCTATTTAGACACTCTTAGCCAATGAGAAGAGCTCAAGGATTATTGGGACAAAAGGAGATCTATTATTGATCAAGGAATGTAAATAAAAAACAATCAAGTGTTGTCACCTCACTTATTGATCCTGAGGACTTTCCTCCATTCTCCAAGACATTATTACCCTCTCTCTTTCTCCTTATTGCTATATATAGAGGATTTTAAGCCAAAAAATGAATACTCTCCATATTTTCTCTACTCCCTCTCTTGGGCATGACCAAACTCTACCAATATGGATCTTATAACCTCTTGAAATGAATAGAAGATTGTGTTTTATATTTCATTATTCTAGTATACTATGTACATGTTAGATTTGCATATGTGGTAGAAGTTTCTCCCTTGTCAAATTATGATCTCACCTAGTTACTAGTTCATCTGGTCATGCAAGTCGTGTTTAGTATTTTACATCTCTTAATTAAAACTCACATGTAGATACTATGATTGGTTAGTGTCTTACTTCATAAATTTCATTCATATCCCTTAGCTAAGATCATTTGGTGAGCCTCTTCATGAAACACTAATGTATGATAGATATTTGGGATCCTTTATCTAGTCTTTTAATTGTTTCGTTAGTGTTCTAAGAGTCAAGCAAGGTGGATCAACCATAAATTAAGTTCATCACCACTATTAGTTTAGCTTTCCATTTCATTTTTCTCTCTCTCTCCCTTTTCCTTGGTCATTAGTAGGTATTAGTAGTGGTAATGAGCTAAAAAGATGCATTAGAGGAGCTAGCCTTTTTTAAAATTTTAGAGGTCTGACCCCATTATAGGATACATATAGACTAGGGTCACTTCAATATTGGAATAAAGCTTAATTAAGGAGGCCTAAACAATATCCTTTATCATCTAGGGTGCAATTTGAGTCCCTAACAGTTCTAACATGCCTGATGAGACAAGGTCCAAAAGAGTGGAAAAATCTTGGTGTGTTTTTCCTTTAATCAACTTTTGGAAGCAATCATTAGCACCAATAGTGAATCAAAATCAAGCTTCTAGTTATGAGCAAACTAGGTATGTCTCACTAAACTTTATAATTAGTTTCTACATCTCATTTGATATATGTGGTCAATATGAATAGATATGGTGCATATCCCTATTATACACCTCCTTATCAACAACCCTAATATGATCCTCATGATCAATATGAGTCTAATCAACCCTACCAAGATTTGTGTCAAAGTTATGAGGAGCCTTGGAAAGTTTCTCATGATCCTTATTATCAATAGATTATCCCTTACCTTCCTCATGATCCTCACCTCCAACATGAGGACCTATTTTAGTCATATATGTAAGAATATTTCCTTGATCCTTCCTATGGACTACAAGCCCATCATAATATTTATCCTCATCAACCCTATCATGAGCTATTTATACCAGCACTTAAGTAGACTCAAATAAGCCTTTAAAATTATGCACTAGAGTCTTTCTCATATAAAATTTATGGCCAAGATGTACCTACTCACTTGATTCATCATGTGAGAGCCATTATAATGAATAAAAGTAGAATGGACACCTTTTGAGAGAGATAATTAAAAAAATCTCATTGATGAGATGTTGGATGTAGGTTGTTAAATTCAAAGCATTGATGGTAAGCTAAAAGTCCTTAAGGAATAGTAGATCCAACCTCACCAACCTTATGTGCCTACATATACACCACCTCAGCATTTTTATGTGCCACCCATTTCTCCACAAGAGACCATTCCAAGTGCCCCTTTGAGTATGCCAAGTTCCTCATGTGTACATCAGACCTTTCCTTCTTGGATATATATCCAAGAGAGATATAAAATGAATAAATATATTATTATTGAACAACCTTTTGTTAGGATACAAGACTCTATCCTTCCTCAAAAACCCCTTATGAAGTCCTTCAAGGTTCTAAGATGGAACCAAGTGGTGAAGTCATGGGGTAGGCTAAGTGAAGCAAATATAGATTTGAGGACCCAAGCTAAAGGAGGATATAAACCTATGAAAACCTCTCTCATCCCTCCTTATTAATATTCTTGAGTTATTTATCTTCATGAAACCATTGATCACCTTAGAGAGAAGATATTCTAAGAGAATATTGATAAGCAGATCAAAGAGTTGGAGCTAAAGACATGAAAAGAGGGGGAAAACCAGAATTAAAAGGTCAAAGCCAAACCTTTTTCTTTCACATATTGAAACCAGGCCATTCATTCAATAAAATATTAGTTCTTTCAATCCCCACCCCTCCCTCCTCAAAAAGATAGGTTATTCCATATTATAAATCCATCTAGATAAATATGCTAAAGAAATAGGAAGACATGATTGTCAAAGACAAGCATTTGAAGAAATAAGTGGTGAAATCATCTCATTTTCTTTGGGTTCATCTCAATAATATCCTATGCCACTCCTTGAAGATGTAATCAATGAACTCCATGTTAAAATCATAACTGATAATTATGAATTATCAGAGTCAAAAGAGGAGATCAATATTGAGACACCACTTGGTGAGAGCAATCATGTTTCATTCTTTCATAATCTCAAAGAGCATGAGATACAAGAGTAGGTTCAAGTTATATATGAGATAAAATAGAGGGAAATATTATATGTACATCAAGAAGTTGTTTCTCAAGAACCTCTTGATCACATATTAGTTATCCAAGATCAAAATATTTCTCAAGACCTTGTGGTAGTTGATATAGATCAAGTATGATGTTATGATCCACACTTATAATAATTGGAAAATATATATAATATAATGTATATCAACACAACATAATAGATATTAGTAGACCAAAATATCTAGATATTCAATATATGTAGAAATAAAATACCCTTAAGGTGGGGCAACACCATACAATACTCCTTTAGGAAGGAGTAACACCACAATGTCTATTCGAGGGGACAACCTCTAATATCATCTTACAATGGAAGAATCAATTCTTAATTTATACCTTTACAATGATAATCATCCATTTTATATAGACCTCTATCTAACTAACAATGGATGATTAACCTCCTAATCCCAATGTAGGTTGACCATTACCCAACTCACTAATTCCATAAATTACTCCATTATCTTAATATATTTGACCCATATAACTAAATAAGGGGATGTGTGCCACATGTTAGAATCTCCATCAATCCATATACATTAATATATCACATCCCTAGGTACATAGTATTACTTCCCTCCTTGGCATGTTTGATGTTTGAAACATAAGAAGAAACCAAATAATGAGTGTGCTTCAAATCATTGCACACTTGTCTCCAATATCAAGCATCTTGACATCTATATATGATCTTGGTAGGTGATAGCTCTCCAAGATTGTTTCCAAATCCCACTGTGCTTTTCTAATTTCATTCATGAGCATAATTGTACTACTTTGATGTCCTGCATAATTATTCCTCTTTTTATTCCATGTACCATATCCCACTATACTACTATAATTCCATCCACGACCATAGTAGGTATTCTTCCATGCATAGTCATAGTGATTTCCCCATTCATTCCATGTTCCATAGGCTAATGCATTATTTTGATTCCATGCATGACCATAGTAGTTCTTATTTGGATTCCATGCATAGCTATAGTGATTAGAAATCTAATTTATTATATAGCCATAATGATTATTGTTATGACACTTCCTCACCTGGTTCCATGATTATTTCCTCTCATGATGATTTGGGTGTCTATATACCTCAAATTTTTCTAATACTTTAACATTATCCACCTTTTTTCTACCTCTTACACCTTTTCCTTCTTTGTCTCTTGAGAATGTTCATTTCTGATTGTAGTGTGTCTTTATCCATGTTATCTAAATCTTTCTCATGCTCTTTATCACCTATTTAAATAGCATCCTCATGAACTACCTAGAATTTTATTGGTGCCTTTCCCACTATGATATCCTATAAAGTAACCTTATTTTTCCTATACCAAAACTTCATGATATTTTTTTGAACATTAATATTGATTGTTCCTAAAGTCTTTAACCATGGATATCCAAGAACCATATCCACATCATCTATATCCAAAGCATAAAATATGAATACAAAACATATTTTTCCATAATAAGTTTCAAATCTTCAAATATTTAAATATTCTTACCATCTATGTTATCCTCCTTGATATTCTTTTCTTGAACATGTAGATTTTTGGCCACATTTATGTTGATGAAGTTATACTTGCTGGTAGGGTTTATGAACACAACAACCTTCTTCTTTTGAATGCATCCATGAAATTAAAAAATTATCTCAGATTTATTTAGAGCTAAATTATTTGAACCCTTATCATCCAATTATTATTCTTTGAGATCCTCTACCTATCCTCCCGCACCATGTGTACTCTCCTCATTATCATTATGCTTGATTTTTTCTTCATCACCACTTGCATGTTCATCCTCATTATCACTATTTTCTTCCACTATTTTTTCTTTTTCAATAGCTACATTCTCTTCTTCATGACCATCATGATTTTCTTCCTCTTCTTTATCCTCTTTTTCTTTTATATCCCATTGATATAAGAAGAGTTGTTCTATTTCTTCCCATGAATAAAACCTTAATCATTTAAGCTAATGTTGTACAGACCTAGACAAAAAAAGATACAAACATGCTTTACATAATTTTTTTATAGGTATTCTCAAAAAAAAAGGATCTACCATTATATATCATCAATATCATCTTATATCTCTAGTAAAAATTTCAAATAAAAATTCCTTATATTTTAAAAGATATGACCAAATTAGTACAAACCCTAAAATATCAATAACTCCCTAAAAACTCATCAATAACCCTATATTTTTTTATTGTGACTTCCTTAAAATATTCTCCATATCTAGTAAAACAATTTTACAAAAATTAAAACCAATCAAAAGATATTGATGATTTCACAAAACTAGGGTTTCATCGCACACAAATTTCTCAAATCAAAGCTCTGATACCAGTTGTTATGATCCAAACTTATAATAATTAGAAAATATAGATATTATAATGTAGATAAACATAACACAATAGATATCTATGAACCAAAATATATAGATATTCAATAAATGCAAAAATAGAATACCCTTAAGTTGGGGTAACACCATATAATACTCCTTTATGAAGGAATAACTCCACAATGTCTCTTCGAAGGGACAACCTCCAATATCCTCTTACAATAGAAGAATAAAGGATTACTTGATACCTTTAAAATTATAATCATATACTTTATATAGACCTCTATATAACTAATAATGGATGGGTAACCTCCTAATCCCAATGTAGGCTAACCATTACCTAATGCACTAATTCCACAAGATATTCCATTATCCTAATATATTTGACCCATATAACTAAATAAGAGTATGTGTGCCACATTTCGACATCTCCATCAACCCATATAAATTAATATATCATATCCCTAATTAAATAACATATGAGGTCATATTTTATTGGAAGGTAGCCATGAAGACAACTCACACAACACCATTATTTAGGTAAAGAGCATACTTAAAGAATAAAAGCATTGGTAGTAGTTGTACTATGATTTCATGGGTGAGATTGATGAATTTAGGATGGAAAAATTGGATGATGAGATAGTGAAATAGGTGGGACATTATGAATATTTCATGAAAAAGCAACATCTTGATGACCTCATGTATCAAGAAGATAAGGCTCAAAAAGTGGTGGTTATAGATGACAAAGAGGAAAAATATGATTGGCAAGTAAAAATGAAGCTCTTTCAAGATCTTGAGGATCTTGGTCAAGTTGAGGATCAAGAACTTGAGAAGGTGGATAAATAATTTCCCATAGAGGAAAATGATCAAGATTGGGTAGAATATACAGAGTTCCTTGATGAGCCTAAGGAAATTGAATCAAAGAATAAGCCTAGACTTATTGAGGATGTCATAGAAATAAAATAGGTATGCCTTATTGAACCACTATTGTAGGTTATTTTTAAAGAGCCATATGAGAGAGGTGAGACTATATGTATGCACATAAATAACTTATTTAGATTTGTTTGGTTCTCATTGAACATCATGCTAAAAAGGCTAACAGTTATAACAAATAAGTAAGCATCAAGACCAAGAGTTAAAAAGTTTCATGCCTCATTTAATTCCTCATCCCATGAGGTAATAAAATTTTCAAAATTTCCTTTTAATATAGGAGGAAAGGTACACATATTTTTAGGATGTATATATTATATTAATGTTGTTCAAATTCTTCTAAGTGTTATTTATAGCACATTTGTTTATTATCTCTATTTTAGGTTAGTTTACTTTCAATAAGTGCTTTGGTCACTCTATTATATTTTTTTTATTTTTTTTCCTTGTATTTATTTCAAGATAGGTCAGATTAGGATTGGCAGTCAATATGTTGGATCCAAAAAAGAGACTCCATGCCCAATGGACTAGACTAGACACATGTCTAGGTTCTCTTGCATAGATAGGCATGCAACCCCTATGAGTCACCAAAGATGTTGGCCATTTTTGGACCACATAAGAATATATTTCATGTTTTGATGAAGTAGTAGATCAAATACTTAGAAAGGGGGTCTAGCATTACAAATTGGAAGAGAACATATAGGTTCTCATGTGCTTTAAACATTTTAGAGCATGGACCATATTTCAAAAACCCTATTGGGTGTTAGGAGTGATTGGAACAAGTGTGGAAATGTAATGGATCCATCTGGTTATTCATTTTTTTCATCTAGGCATCTTGGGTCTAGTGGCAAAATTTTTGAGTAGGCACCTTACAGATGTCACTATTACCATATGTGGATGAGTTAGGAAAAATTGATTATTTAGGTTTGTTCAATTTTTTTCCAAGTTTATATGCATCAAATTTTAAGACCTATCCCAAAGTTCATCAAAATTTATATAGATCCAAAGTTGGCCTCTCAACCAAATTCCACTTTTTTCCATACTTAACCATTTTCAAAGAAGTTCAAATAGAACTAGGGGAGCATCTTGACAAGGCCATGTCTCTCACATGTGGTAGTTATAGGGGAAAGTGGTCACATGGGTTTGTTCATCTTGGTTCCTAGTTTCTATGCACTACGTTATAGATCTTAGCTAAAGTGTAAACAAGATCAAAGTTAGTTCCTCAGTTAGATTTTTCTAAGTTTTCCATAATTAGCCAAATGAGCTCGACCATCACCAAGATGTCACATAGAAATGAATGGACTAGATAAATTTTTTATTTAATATTTATACTTATAATCCTTGCACCATCATTGGAACAAGAATAATTGTAGATTTACATGTCAGGATCATCCTCAAAAAATTTCAAGCCCACGTGAGCTTTCTAGCTCAAGATATAAATATTGAAAGATAGACCTATGTAGTAAGATGTTCATGCTAATGTCAAGTTTAAGTTAAAAAAATCAAGTTTTTTTTTGCTCAAATTTTATGGTCACATGAATTTCATTTGATGTCCTACATACCATCAAATTTAAGATCATGAAATAGTCATTGGATTTCAAATAGTGGGTCCTGATACAATCAATGATCATCGCTTAATGATACATCTTGATATAATGGTGTGAGATGATTCAAATATTTAGATATATTGAGAGATCAACATGTGGAATAAGCACATAAGCTAGTAAACTAATAGAAATATCTTGAGAATTAACATATAATTGACACATGGCATAAGTGGGGACAAGGTTAACATTTCAAAGATAGATCCAAGGGCTTGCATTTATTCATGCCTAAAAAATCCAATAGAGTGACCTGAGTCAAGGTTCAATGATTTGAGTTGGATTGGTGATAGATAATGACATAAAGAACCAAGTTAAAATATGATCCAAGTTAGACCAGAATGTGTAAAAAGCACCAACAATTATTAGCAAAGCTTTTTATAGGAAAAATAGGTCTTTCAAACCTAATATAAATAAAAGATCAACAAGTTGGTAACTAAATAGGACTAGGAATCAATTAGAGTATGTAGGACTATAGCAAAACTAATGACATTAGATTGGTTTTCCATCTATAGTAGATATGTAAAAATAAATAAGATATCTATTTAAATCAAAGGTTCCCATTTGTCGATGTGGATCTATCATTAACAAAACATGTACTATACCACACAAGGCATGGCATGATTGTTAGTATCAAGATTTAAGGATTTGATCCTCATGAGCATGTCAAGTGGACTAGGGTCCCAAGTTAGTAAACTGATAGTAAAAGAATTAGTTAAGGAGATTAATTCTACTTAAATAGACTTAGTCATCATGAAACAAACCCTTGTCTTTAATAAGACACTATTAGCCAATGAAAAGAGCTTAGGGATTAGTGGGACAAAAGGAGATCCATTATTGATCAAAGCATGCAATCAGAAAGTAATCAAGTACTACCACCTTAATTCTTGATCTTGAGGAATTTTCTCCATTATCTAAGACATTTTTACCATCTTTATTTCTCATTTATGTTATATATAGAGGATTTTGAGCCAAAAAATGAATCCTCTCTATATTTTCTCTACTCCCTCTCTTGGGCATGACCAAAATCTACCAAGATGGAATTTG